>CALSBZ010023346.1:0-11362 GCA_943591055.1 Gobionotothen gibberifrons
ATTTGATAATGGAGTTAGAGGGGTGAATGTGAGAGCAGTCGAGTGTCGTGGGTGTAGAGTGTGTAGGGTAGAGGGCTCAGCACGCAGCCCTGCGGGGAGCCAGTGCTGAGGGTGCGGGTGGAGGAGCAGTAAGGGCCTATTTGCACTGTCTGAGGACGGTCTGTAAGGAAATTATTGATCCAGGCGCATAAGATGGAGGGGAAACCTAGGCTTGACAGTTGTTCCACTAGTATGTCAGGTATGATGGTGTTAAAAGCTGAGCTAAAATCGACAAACAGCATCCTGATATAGTTGCCTGGGCCTTCTAGGTGGCTCACAGCTGTGTGAAGGACCGTGGCGATGGCATCATCCGTGGATCTGTTGGCTCTATAGGCAAACTGATGAGGGTCGAGGGAGGGTGGGAGGCTGGCTTTGATGTAGTCGGCTATCAGTCTTTCGAAACATTTCATCACAGCCGATGTTATGGCTATGGGCCTGTAGTCGTTGAGCTCTCTGACTGGTGTCTTTTTGGGGACAGGAATGATGGTAGCCGTTTTCAGACAGGATGGAATGCTAGCTTGAGACAGGGACAGGTTGAATATCCTGGTCAGGACCCCTGAAAGCTGGTCAGCACAAGCTTTGAGTACTTTTCCGAGTACTCCATCGGGTCCTGCGGCTTTTCCAGGATTCACAGACTTCAACGTCTGCTTCACCTGATGTTCTTTGAGAGTGGGAGGTGGTATGGAGCAGGTAGTCTGCAGGGACAGAGGCAGAGTAGAAAAGTGGGGGGGTCTGCTGCTAGCTTCAAAGCGGGCAAATAAGTGGTTTAGTTCCTCTGCAAGGGGGGCGTCAGCTCTAGTAGTGCCAGATGTTTTGCCCTTATAGTTGGTTAGCTGGTGAAGGCCCTGCCAAACGCACCGTGTGTTGTTATGAGCGAGGTTCTCCTCCACTTTTCCCTTGTAGTCCTCCTTTGCAGCCTTGATGCCTCTCCTCAGGTTCGCCCTTGCCAAGCTGTACTGGGCTGCGTCCCCCGACCTGAAGGCTGTGTCACGAGAACTCAGGAGAGACCGCACCGCTCTTGTCATCCATGGTTTTTGGTTTGGGTAGACCTGAATGCGTTTTTCCACAGTTACAGTGTCTGTGCAGAACTTGATGTAGGATAAGACAGCCTCTGTGTGTTCCTCCAAGTCTGTCTGTTCAAATATGTCCCATGCTGTGTGTTCGAAGCAGTCTTGCAGTTGTGAGAGTGCTCCCTCGGGCCAGGTTCTGATATATTTGACCACCGGCTTGGTGTTACTTCTGAGGGGGGTGTAAGCTGGGATGAGAAGCAGTGAGAGGTGGTCGGATAGTCCTAGATGGGGGAGTTGGACCGCTCTGTAAGCATGCTTCAGGTTAGAATACACCCGGTCCAGTGTGTTCTTTCCTCTGGTGGTACATCGTACATATTGTACAAATTTGGGAAGCACATTTTTTAGACATGCATGATTGAAGTCTCCAGCTACAATATGAACTCCGTCCGGATGGGATCTCTGTTGTTTATTTATTAAGCTCTGGAGGTGGTCGAGTGCTATGCTGGCGTTAGCATCAGGTGGGATATAAACAGTGTTAATTATCACCCCCGTCAGCTCTCTGGGCAGGTAAAAGGATCTGCACATGATAGACATTACTTCCAGGTCGGGAGAGCAATGTGTATGTGTAACCCTGCTGTCCATGCACCAGTCGTTGTGGAAGCGCTGTTCCTGTCGTAGCGGTGGGTAGAGCGGCCTGGTAGCTGCACTGCTGCGTCCGGAATCCGCGGGTGTAGCCAGGATTCTGTGATGATCATCACACAGCAGTCGCGTACGTTCGTGTTAGCAGCTAGTAGTACGTCCAGTTCGTCCATTTTGTGGACGATGGACCTGGCATTTGCGAGGAAGAGGCTTGGTAGAGGTGGTCGGTGCGGCCGCTTCCTTAGCCTAGCAAGCAGGCCTGCACGGCATCCACGCTTCTGCTTCCTCTCCCTCCGGCGCCTGCGTTGCTTCACAGGCCCGAAAACAATCCAGGGAGACCCGAGCGGTCTCGCTATGTCCTCCGGGATGTTGTTAGTCCGGTGGAAATCAGCTGTGATGTCAGAGCGACAACTCATCCCTATGTCAAATAAGTCCATGCGACTGTATATGTAATTCGCCTGTTCTAGGGTGTTCACGCACACTGACAAAAAACAAACAGTGCACAACCATACAATACAATTCTAAAAATGTTGCAAATGTACATTTTTTAAAACATTTCTTTAACCATGTTCTATTTTTTTTGTAATTGTAAATTGTTTTAAACATTTCAAACAAAAAATTGAGAAAACCATATCCAGGGAAATGATCCACGTTGCTTGTTTTTGAGATTTCAAGAACTCTTCAATGACCACTATTAGAGGACAACAACAAGATCTTGTGAAGCTACTAAACTCCTTCTTTTGTCTCTGTTTTAACTAAGACGAACCGAATTCGATTTCAAAAAAGTCTTCCGCCCACACGCGATCGGCTCAATAAACGTGTCCGTTCACACGAGACCGCTCGATCCGCTGGAGACGCTGTAGTACGTATGCCGGGCCTTTAAGTGGCGCTGTACTTCCGCCACAAAATACACAATACACCAAAAGCAGCGAAGAAGACACCCACGAGCATGGTTGCCATGGTTGCCTGGTTGCCCTTCTGTTAGCATCATGTCGTTCATGTAGTTCTCCATGTCCACTTGTTGCTGATGGTTGTGGTAGAGGAGCTGTAGATTTTGCACTAACATCTGTAGCATGGTCAGTAGCAGTAGCAGTAGCAGTAGCAGTAGCAGTAGCGACCATGCAACAGCAGTAAGCAGCAGAGGCGGGGCTATGGCTAGTTCATCGTTATCAGGAAATGATCGTATAGGGCGTACACACGGAGCCGTTTGCCCCCCCAGAGTGTTCCGGTTGCAGATCTATCCACCTTGGGACCCGTTATCGTTTGAGGGGTCCGTTTCCGCGGTTCCGTTACGGCCTCGTGTGAACGAACGGGCTATACGAAAGAGAAAAGTAGCGGACACAACCCGAACCGTATCCATGTAAACGGGGCCTTAAAGTGACAGATACATGAAAACATTTAAAGACCAATTGGAACACATTGGGTGGTTTTACTCACGTTAAGCAAGCGTCTTTGATCTTACTATCTCTTTAAATCCACTACAGCAAGTAAGAAGCCTTTTGGGATTGTCCCACCCAGGAGAAAACTGCAGTATTGATTGTTTGTTTGAGTATATATATGTCTGACTTGGAAGTCCTATAAATGATGACTGTCAGTGGCAATGGATAAAGTCATGTGATGCTGTTAGGAGTAGGTTTGGGCCGATCCAAAATAAGGTGGTTTATGTCCTACTTTCCTCGAATATGGTTAATTTGAACTATAATGGAAGTTATCTGCTAACAATGATGAACTACTACTAGTTTCCTAAACTGAATTAAATATTCAAAAACATGTTATAAGTTGTTTTTAGAACACGGCCTGACCTACTTGTACTTTATTTATGAGAACATGTCAGCATCTTGCATGTGGATATCCGTTACTGTAATGTATTCTAAAGTTCAATAAGGTGGTAGATGCATGAACAAAATACTTTAAAATACCCATAAAGATTCTTTACATGTTGAAGATCAAAATACCCCTTGCAGTAACAGTGTGTGTTCAGCTTCTGGCCAACAAGTGTGTGTTGCATCTTGCCTTTCTGCGGCTAATATCTCCGCCTACTCACCGAAACACCCGTTAATAATGCTCTATGAATAACACAAATGGGTGCCAGCATGAATATCAACCGGTTATTTTCTCTGTGTTTACTCTATCGAGAAAATGAAAGGTTGCCATTGGATTCTTATGTTCTTTGAGCCTGTGACACGGTGCACGGCTCGGAAAATAGCTGGCTTAATGAGTTTGAGTACACAGTGGGCATGCTGTGAGCTAAGAACAGGACTGGAGTCAAAGCCAGTGCTACACACAATCTGACATGCTTTTCAACAAACTCCCACTGTAAAGTGCTTTCATTAACACACAGTGACACCCACACATCCACACATAAATGCATGTTTTCACCTCCAACAATTTTCTTCACAAAAAGTGAAAAGATGTAGACCGAGACGGGGTGAGACAGTAAGTGTAAGGAACATTTGAAAATTGAACACAGAAACAGTATAACGATCCGAAGCAGAAACGCTTGCTTCGGTGTGAGTGAGAGTTTAAAAGCACGGATGTTGAACCTCACGGCTGCGCTACATTGGCTGTTGAGTGGCGGCAGGTTTAATGAATGCTGCGCTCAACGGTGTGCAACAAAAAAGATGGAGGCAGTCCTTGATGTAACCTCAAAATGACCGTAGTGGACCAGAAGTTTATACATTTTCTTTAAATTAAACATGGGTTCAAATAGCCTGCCGGTTCAGGATATATTGCAGAGTTATTTTGCTAATTATATTTGTCATATATAAATGTCTTGACTGGTTCAAAGATGGAGTCTAATTCACTCCAATGGAAGTTGCGTTTCCTTTGATACTACTTCATTGTATTATCAACACAAGCAGATACATTTGAAAAGGCAGATCAAGTGTAGAGAGAAGAAGGCCAAAGAAAGGAAAGTTAAATGAGAGTACAAGCAAGTGGTAGAGAGGACAGATGCAGGTCAGTGTTGCATCCTGGGAGCTTATTCATCAGCTGGGACAAAGGGAATAACCAAATGAAGGGAGCAGAGAAAGGGGAGTCGTGCATACAAGTGTGCAAGTGCACCAGGGATAAGACTCTGCGATAGAGATAACGTATGAATGCTTAACAAGAGGGAGAGAGGAGCAGACAGAGAGAATGAGGGAGCAATCAAATGCTGCTTTGACATTAAGTAAATCTGTAATGAAGGGAGAGAATATGATTGGCTCGGTGGATATTATGATGAGGTCTGCCGGAGCGATAGTTGCCGGCTATGACCTCGGTCTCCGAAGGACAGACTCTGACTCATCTGCCATTTCTAATTGGCTGTATGGACGGCAGCCAAACAGCGTTGCCCAAATATGGATGTGACTACATACGGCGCTCATCAGGGTTAAAAGGACAAGAAATGAGAAGAGGGTTAGAGAGGAGGGAGAGATGAGAGAGGAAGGATACCATGGAGGACACGAAGAGTAGAGAGACGTTAGGGGTGAAAGAGTTGAAGTTAAAAAGGCTGGAAGAGATAGTAAACGTCATTGAAGATAATACAGAATGGGCAAAAGGAAAGGAGGGGTGAACTAAGTTTGGACTGCACATAGAACACTATACAATGAGATCAATCAGAGCACATCACCCCCATCCTTCACTCACTCCACACTCAACGCCATCAACCACACCGGCCCCACAGGAACTGCTAACCAGAAACATTCCCATACCTCACGCACACTCAGGTCAGACAGCTCCAATCTCCTGGCTGTTCCGCGGACAGAACTGGTCGCCATGGGAACCACCATGGTCACCACTCCCTGGGTCCACGTCTGTGGAATCAGCTTCCAGAGAACACACGGACCTCGGCATCACTCTCAGCTTTTAGGAAATGCTTCAAGACCCACCTGTTCCACACCGCACTTTACTGACTGTCCTTTACTTTATTTTATTTATTTTTTTAAACCTTTTATGCTCTTAACCTTTTATTTTTATTTTTTATATTGCCATATTTTATCCAATATGCTCCTTTAGATATCTTTTTACTTATTTTTTCCTTATAGTTTTGTGAAGCACCTTGAGATGACGTTTGTCTTTAAAGTGTGCTATATAAATCAAACGATTATTGTTATTAAGTTCACACCTTTTGTTTTGTTACACAGCTGCTTTTAGTTAGTTGTTGCAGGCCTCTGAACTTCTGCCATCGAAAACAACTTCCGGTGAGTTCAACAGGTCCGTTTTTTTTTTACTCATTTTTGTACTTTTCTTCTCCCAAAACCAAGCGAAAACAGGATAAAGGCGGGGTCAAGTGCCAGAGACAGAAACAAAATGCCACATGGCTGCAAATCAACAAAGATGAGAACATTTGGACTCACAAGCTCTCAAACAAGCAGCGTGCTTTGCTCGAAAAACAAGGTTGTTGATATCTGCAAATTAAATTCATTGAATAAATGTGTGTTTTGTCACTTCATGGAGCAAGGAAGCATGTACATGTGGAGGAAAAGAAAGGAGGTACAGTGTGACAGTTATAAAGCTGAATGAGTACGTAGTTCAAAGGTCAAGACGTGTGCACTGTCTAATCACTGGTTTAGCACACACATGAATTAGCCTTGGTCCGTGGCTCTGTCTGAAACTAAGCCCATTTCCACTTTCCCCTCCACTGACTCCCGTGTTTCAGAATTAGAGCCTTTTACTCGTCCCCGACTAACCAGAAGAGCAATTTCTTGGTTTGTAATTCACTAACGAGAGCGGGATTGGTTAATGATGATGATGGAACACCTGGCTCTTTTTGAAAGTTTCAACTTGTACTCTTATAAGTTGCAGGAGAATTAAACTACTATATAAGTTCAAGAGTGTTCGAGTTGTTAATGGGGTTTACTCCTGTTCATTTTCCCTTCTCTATAGACTTTTAATGTGAAAAGTGTTTTCTAAAATGTACTCAAGTACTCTAGTTAAAACATTTTACATACCTATACTTCACTTGAGTATACATTGTGCTAATATTGTTATTTTTACTCCATAACCTTTATTTTACAGCTTCTATACTGGCAACTTTTCTTATTTAGATTATTAATACACAATATAAATCAACTGGTATGTTATGACTAGTAGATTAAGCTACCCGGCAGTATAATGAGTATTTAAAATTAGCTCTAAGTTAACCAGCTGCAACATCAAAGAAGTGATAAACACTGTACATTCATTAATATACAAAAATGCAATATAGGAGGTTTTGAAAGTTGGCTCGACCACAGATTTTTGGTACTTTTACTTGATGTTGAATGCAGGACTTTTACTTGTATCTGAGTATATTTACACTGTACTATCGCTACTAGGGGTGGGAATCACCAGGCTCCCCACAATACGATACTATCGCAATACTTAAACCACGATACGATAGTATTGCGATTCTACGATATGCTAAGTATTGCGATACGATATATTGCGATATTGCAAATCACATGTATTGGAGCTATATATCTCTTTATATTATTTAAAAGTTTAACATTTACTTTCTTGCTGTTTATAGTGTTTATTATCATTTATGTATATGTATTCTTAGTTAGCGTCATAAGTTAAAGTAGTTTCTATGCTTTTATTTTGAAGGCATGTTTTGGGCACTGGGTGATTAGAGCACCTGGTGTAATTGTATATATTGGAGACAGGTGGAGGTGGGAGCCAGAGCACTAGAAGGCAAACGGTTTTTTACCAGGGTGTTTCAAGCCACACAAGAAAGGAAAGCCATAGGAAAGGCTTAAGTAAAAGAGATATAGGAAACCTGTTCATTGTATTTTGTTACTGGAATAAAATGCACAACGGAGAATCTTGTCTGGACCTGGATCATTGCCCTGCGTAAGATCCGCTAACTAGTGCCTCAGCGGCTGTATTATTTTAAGTGAATTATCTGTTTTAGTTCTATACGATTTTGGCCGCTACAACATGGGTCATATCCATATATAGACATGCTTTTATTTTGAAGGCGACTTTGCGCTATTAGCAGGAAGTAAATGTTCCCAAAGCAAAAACTTGACGGGGAAAAAGAACGGAGATAAAGTACAGATATTAACGGAGATTTCAACATTTAAATACGGCGATATCAAAAGATAAAGTTTACATTTAAGTATTAGCACCCCCGAAGAGGCACAAGGTTAGGGTTAACTGTAATATAAACATGTGGTTTGTGTCTTAATTCGTTTATATAGCCTACTGTATTATAACTTTGCTAACTATTTGAAGTTCACTTGTTTAATGTTATTCTAAAGTAATGCTCAAATGAATATCTTACGTTGCTTTTTTGAGTTTTCAATAAATTAGAAATTATCAGTCAAGTGTACGACCGACCATCTTTCGGAGGGATATGCTAGTTTATATAATAAAATATCGATAATTGGCGTCCGTGTATCGATACAATATCGCCCCGCAAAATATCGCAAATATAGCCTGTAGATTCTAAGCGTCAGACTTTTAACCTTTTCTGGCAAACAGTCAGTCAGTGTTCACTAAGTTGACAGCGAGAAAGTGAGGAACTCAGACGGAGAGACGGGAGTAGAGAGAGACAGGAGTGACTGTATCTTGTCTGTCAATCTCATGAGTGCTGACCACAGAGGAAGAGAAAGAAACTCTTTCCATGTGTTGCCCACTTCACCTTAAATCTGCCCCGAGGGAGTCTGCAGAGACACTCCGTCTCTCCGCTGGTCTTTACATCCTGACTTATTTATTTGCTTTCTGCTCTTCCAGTCCTTTCCTCAGTAAAAAAATAAATAATTGGGGATCATAAAATACTACTTTTTGTGAAACTCGATGATTGACAGGATGTTTTTCCATTTGATCGCACAGTATTCGGGCGTGTGGTGACTAATGCCTCTCAATATCACAATATCACTGTGGATCTTTTAGTTAGACGCGTGCGCTCTCCAATTACAACCACCAAATGATTTGTATTAATATCGTTTATTTAAACTGCAACACGGTTGAAAACGGTGCGGTCACCTCAATACCCCGTGGCTCATTCCCTCATCTAGTGCTCACACACAACAAAAACATTCAAATGGTCACAGCGCGGCGAACAAAAGTTTGCTATAACTATATCTTTGTCCAGGGTGGTCGTACTCCCACCAAACTCACACTGGTGTTTGCTGTCCCCCTCTAGTTTGTGCACACAAAAGCATTTGACTCTTTCGGCTCATCATTTGAAAAACCAAAGAGGGGCTTCCATATCCGGCAGATGTTGCAGATTCTATCTGCATCCACCACATGTGTATTTTTTTGTTTGTCTTTTGGTGGTCTGTTCATGCAGTCATGGTGGAACCACTGATTACACACATCACAGGCAATCTGTCTGCACTCACAGTGTCGCGGACTGTAGCTACGCAATACTCGTAATGTTACTTTGCTCCGGTTACTTATGTTGTGGCAGATATTTAAAGGGGACCTATCATGCAAAATGCACTCTTGTACGTCTTTTTATACATGAACATGTGTCCCCGGTGTTCCAGGGAACTCACCAAGTGTCAGAAAACACAACCGTCTCTCTTTTCCTCCATACCCAAATCTCTAAAAACGGGGCTACAATGGATCTGACACAGACTGATACAGATTTGAAAATAGTGTGACGTCAGTGACGAGGAGCTCTGCCTATATATAACTCTCCACCAATCAGGGGAATGAGAGGTTGCCGTGGCATGGTAAGAGCATGGCAACAGCATGGTAACAGCATGGTAACAGCATGGTAACATGGCCCTCGTAACTCGGCCCCCTCCTTTGCAGGGGGGCGTGGTCAGCTGCAGCGCATGCAAAGACAGGGTGGAGGAGAGGAAAATAGAGCGAAATGAGGCATGGCTAAAATGCATGATCTGTTTGGTATATATATATTTTTTAAACGTATAAATATACCTTTTTTTCCTACAATATATTATTCAAATATAGCATGATAGGTCTCCTTTAAGTAAGCTTTGCTTAACGCTAATGTAATAATAGTCAGATTGCTCTGAAGATGGGAGGTGATATTCTATTAATTTTCATATTCACGCAGTCGGTGATTTTTGACGGCCGGCTTTCCTACAACGGCAGTTTTTCTGTATTTCCTTTCTCCTGTAATACGCCTTGATCGCTTTAAACTCTGCACACTGAGCTCTGATTGGTCAGCAGGCGGTGCTTTCACTGAGTTGATCTCTTATCCTGGAATCTAACCTGCTCCGGAGCAGGTTAGCCGTTCAGCATAAGTTACCATGGAGATCTACCCGGGTAAGAAGAGAACCAGCGTCGTAGGACAGAAAACTCCGAGTTACCCCTGCTCGCTAACCGCAAATCCTGCTTCATAGTACAGGCCACTGGTTTGATTTAGTTTTGTTTGCTATTTTTCCTTTTGTTGATCATGCCTGATTGCCCCGTTTTCATGTTTTTGTAAGTCCAGCTTTCATTTGAACAAAGCTCGCCTGTCCTTATCTGCCTCCCCTGTTTGTGCTGCATTTGGGTCTTCATAAAACCAAACCCTGACACCAAGTGTGTTTTGTTATCTTAAAATACACTGAAGTCCATTTCCAAATTAATTAATTAATTATTTTGGACTTCTGTGTAGAGCTGCAGAAACGCTACAATTACAGCAAAGCACATTCTACCGAATTCATTTTCATTTGCTGATAATACAAAGTTTTTAAATGATAATCTGCCCTCTGCCTGACCTTTGCAGCACTTCAGATTTTGCTCCTTTTTAATTCTCTCTTTCCAGATAACTGAAAATATTCTGTAATGTCATTCACTAATATTTTTAATTTCATGGTCCGACTCCCCCCAATATGTTTCTAATGGGAGAGAAAGATGGGAGGAAGGGAGGGAAAGCGAGAGGGAGGAAGGAGGAAATGCATGGGAGGAGATGGTGACTGTTTCAAAGGGAAGGAGTGAGGAAAGGAGATAAGTGAAGGGAAAAGAGGGTGAAGCAATAAAGTGGGAGAGCAGGAAAGAGTGAATGGTTTCCATTAGCTTTGCTTAGTTGAGCCCAAACACAGTGTTAATTAATCTGGAACTTTCTTTACAAAGTTCTTATTATAACTTCATCACCTTGTGTCTTGACTTTGATTTGCATACTTTATCCTTGACTCACCTCCAGAGCCCCGTAGGAAGGCTTAATGATCCGGGCTATATGCTGTAGAGTCAGGTTCTATACTGCATTTACTTAACATGCATGTTGTTGTTATTATTGTCATGTACAATAGCTTTAATATTTAATATAAAAGTGTTCTAGGCTGCATTATTTTATTGTATTAGTACTTTATATAGTATACTTTATTCTCTGACTTCTATCTCACTGTGCCCACATTTTTCTGGATATATTTTCATTGAGAAAAACATGTACATTTGTATTGTAGGGAAACAGAGACCCAGTATTCCAATACTTCAATACATAGCATTGGGAAAGGTTTGGATTATTTTAACCTAAAGTACCTTCTCGCCTACAAAGCCCTTAATGGGCAGGCGCCATCTTACCTTAAAGAACTCATCATACTCTACTGTCCTACTAGGGCATTGCGTTCCAAGAATGCACGGTTGTTGGTTGTTCCTAGAGTCTCTAAAAGTACAATGGGAGCCAGAGCCTTTTCTTATCATGCTCCACATTTGTGGAATCAGCTTCCAGTTTGTGTTCGGGCGGCAGACAGCCTATCCGTTTTTAAGAGTGCGCTTAAGACCTTCCTTTTTGATAAAGCTTATAGTTAGGG
>CALSBZ010023361.1:630-11086 GCA_943591055.1 Gobionotothen gibberifrons
CTGTACTTTCTACTTCTTACATGTTGAACCCAAATACCTGTACTTTCTACTTCTTACATGTTGAACACAAATACCTGTACTTTCTACTTCTTACATGTTGAACCCAAATACCTGTACTTTCTACTTCTTACATGTTGAACCCAAATACCTTTACTTTCTACTTCTTACATGTTGAACCCAAATACCTGTACTTTCTACTTCTTACATTTTCCAAACAGGCTGGTTCCTTTAGTTTGAATGTGTGTTTGGTGGCGTGATCATTATTATTTAGAGTCATTGCGTGCCTATTGATTTGAACACCTACACACTCACCTTAGAGAGTCTGCTGGTTAGTGATGGAGGAGGCTGCAGGAGACAATCCTTCACATTACCAACATATCAATACCCTGCAGTATACAAAGTCATTCAAACTAGCTGCACCTTTACCAGCTTTGAGAACACTTTCATGATCAATTATTATAAAACATATCATATATATTATTCTGAAATGGACCAATCTGCACAACGACTACTTTTACTGTCGCTACTTTCACTATATTTTGATGAGAATACTTTTCTACTTTTACTTGAGTAACATTTTGAATGCAGGACTTTTACTGTAACAGAGTATTCCTACACTCTGGTACTTCTACTTTTACTCAAGTACAAGATCAGAGTACTTCTACTTTTACTCAAGCACAAGATCTGAGTACTTCTACTTTTACTCAAGTACATGATCTGAGTACTTCTACTTTCTCTCAAGTACAAGATCTGAGTACTTCTACCTTTACTCAAGAACAAGATCTGAGTACTTCTACTTTTACTCAAGTACATGATCTGAGTACTTCTACTTTTACTCAAGTACAAGATCTGAGTACTTCTACTTTTACTCAAGTACAAGATCTGAGTACTTTACTCAAGAACAAGATCTGAGTACTTCTACTTTTACTCAAGAACAAGACCTGAGTACTTCTCTCTCCTCTTTTTGAAACAACAACCCTTTGAAAGGCCAATAATCCAAAGTAAGTGATCAAACACCAGCAACTACGTTTAAACGTCTCTTCTGGTTTCATAACTCTTCTGCTGCGTCCTTCTTTATCGACTGCATCCTAAACATGGCAGCAGCCTCTCTGTGTTTACATCGATCTGTCGGGCTATTTGTGGATAATAGGAGGTGTGTGTCACGTGTGCATCCATCCTGCTCCTGCTGCCTGACACCAGAGAGAAGTGTCCCATCGGGAGGAATCAGATACAGCCCACAGTCTGATATTTGGAGTCTCTGAGGGGTGCTTCTGAAGATGTGAAATGAGAGGGAGGGGGAGACATTAAACCCAGCTGCAGCCATGGCTGTTCGGAGTTACAGAATACAGGGACTTTAATCTAATGTGAAGGATTGGGATTATTCTCCATTTGCTGGAGTTAATCAAACAGAACAAACACACTCAAACTGAAGCAGTGATACTGGATGTAAAGCACAGAAGACGTCAGTCACAGAGCTTTTACCAAATAAACATTTGATGGTCAACCTTTTATTTTCGATTAGATTCGAGCATATTTCCAGCGAAAACACATATCATCACTCACTTTTGGTAACATTTCAAGAAAGGAATTGTGTTGGTCATTTCAGGAAGTGGCAAAATATTTCGAAAATTGGCTAAAATTCATTTGAAAAATCCATTAAGTGAGAAAAAGACTTACGGCCCGTCCACACAGCAGCGTTAAAAAATCTTCCAACGCTTCTGCCCATTCACTTTGAATGGGGTGACGTCACTTTGCCTCACTTTTTGCCGAACTGCATTGTGGGAATCAAAGCGAAGATTTCCAGGATTTTCAGGATTCAAAAGTTGAGCAATGTTCAACTTTTGAAGCTGAGGTGGAAGCGTCAGCCAATCAAATCCTGTTTATGCAAATCTGACAGTTCAAGCGCTAGCCAATCAAACCACGTGCAAGCTGGGAGTGACATACCGCAGTTCATTTTCTACATTCCTAAAGATGGAGGAGAAATGAGTTATTGGGGTAGCAAATCACCCGGTTCTTTATGACCAGTCCCTATTAACTTACCGGGATACAACCGGAGGAACCAGGCATGGGGGGAGGTGGCAGAGACAGTGGGTGAAACTGGTAGGTTTTCGCCTGTTTGGGGATTTTATATCCAGTTTACTTCGTTTTAACTTTGCTATTGCTTTGTATGTCGGGGGCGGGAGATTCATGTGATTGGTTGTTGGTCGCGTTGCTCGCAAAAAATCCCCAAGCTTCAGACACGCCCACCTCCAAGATTTTTTTAACGCGGCTGTGTGGACGTACCGTTACAGAAAAATGTGCACATTAGACACAATCACAAAGCTTTCACCAGATAAACGTTTGGAGGTGTACTTTTTAAATTCGGTTCCCATTGAGGGATTTTACGCTATCTTTATTTGACTTTCCATTATTATTATTATTATTATTATTATTATTATTATAAAGGAGTTATGTTTTCGGCTTGGTTTGTCTGTCAGCAGGATTACAGAAAAACTACTCGCCAGATTTTAATGAAACTTTGTGAAAGGCTGTAGAATAAGCAAAGGAAAAAACACTACTTTTGTGCGAAAACACAAATTATTACTCACTTTTAGTAACATTGCAAGATAGGGCTTCTGTGCTGCATCCAGTGACTGGCGGAATAGTCGGAACATTTATAAAAATTCACGTGAAGAATCTTGTTTTTACTCAAAAAATACAAGCCATAGTCTTCAACAGACTTTTTTATAATATCAATAACAGAAGTCTTCATATTGATGCTGGAGAAGCTGTAGTTTAAATACTTCTATTTGCTGGAGTTAGTCAAAGCTGACACACTCAAACAGTCACAAAGCTTTTAGTAGATACTCATTTGGAGGTTGACTAGTTACATTTGTTGTGTAGCAAGCCCTGTAGAACAACCATCAAATCACACAGCTCATCCATAATCGGAGTTAGAACGTGGAATGGACTTCACCCAGACCTTTCAAGTGTTACTAGTCATCAACTATTCAAAACTAAAGTAAAAAGAATTCTATTTGCAGATTACTCCAGCTAACACATATTGGATATTCCCAGTATTATTTATATATGAATTTACTTTTTTCTTGCCCTAACTTTTATTTGATTTCTTAATTTTTTTCCAGTTTTCTTTATTTCTTTGTACTCCTTAATTTCTATATGTTTTTGACGAAATAAATGCCATTGTTATATTGATGCTAATGCTGATGCACGGGAGGGCTACTCCCCATAAGCTGTGCTTCAGCCCTCCCGCTTCTTCTCATTTTGTTCATTTGTGTGTATGAATTATACGTTTTTGTATTTGTATGATTTTAGTAGAATAAATTAAAAATTAAAAATTAGGTTCCCATTGAGGGATTTGACGCTATCTATTCTTACTTTGCATTATTTTTTATATGTTTTCGTCTTGGTTTGTCTGTCAACACGATTACAGAAAACTCGAGGCCAGATGTTCATGAAGCTTGGTGGAAGGGTGTAGCATGGGCGAAGAGACCACCCATTGATTTTACAGCAGATACTGAGTTATGTTTCAGCTTTTGTAAACATTACAAGGTTGGGCTTTTGTGTTGTATTTGGACATTGGTGGAATTACCGGAAGATCTGAGAAGATTCAATCAGAAAAACAACATTAAAAAATATATATCTGGTAACACTTTATATTAAGGTACACTTATTCACCATCAACTGGTCGTTAATTAAAATATTAGAGACAAACTACTAGCTTATTTGTGATGAACAAGACTTCACTTTAAAATAGGGAACATGTTCTGAGTTAGAAATAAAACATGTTTTGTTATTTTGACAGATTTAACACTTATAGTTTCATGTCTTGTTACATAAGAATAGATCATATTTGTTAAGTGTTATTATGGGAGAATTACTATTCTTGTGGTACTGCTGCCTTATTAGGCCCATATTGAGCATATTAAGACCCAAACTCATGTACAAGTCCAGTTGTAATCATAGCTCCCTATGCTGATGGTGATACAGTGGTTTCCTCAGCTAAAATGTGTCTGATTAATGCACGCTCTGTTGCAAACAAGGCTCACACTTTAAATGACTTGTTTGTAAGGGAGAATGTGTCCTTCTTATTCCTGACTGAAACGTGGCAACGGAATATGGAATTTATTCATCTAAATGAACTGTGCCCAGCGGACTGCTCATACATTGGCACTCCACGTCTGTCGGGCCGTGGTGGTGGTCTCGCAGTTGTCTGGAAGAAGCAGTTCTCTTGCCAATTGATTAGCTCAGAACCTTTCATTACATTTGAACTACAGGTGACTAAAATTGGTGGGCAAAAGCCATTTTATTGTGTTTTAATTTATCGACCGCCTGGTCCAGCAGGTCAGTTTTTAATTGAGTTCACTGCCTTTCTTACTTCTATTATCAAGCTGGATGAAGTGTTATTAGTAGGTGATTTTAACCTGCACATTAATGATACCACAAATTCTGTAGCCACTGAATTTCTTAATATTACCGATTCTTTTAATTTCAAGCAACATGTTTCTGGCGCCACTCACGTGGGTGGTCATACCTTAGACCTTGTTTTTTCTCTGGGACTGGATGTTGATCACATCCGTTGTGAGGATCTACTGATTAGTGATCATAAATGTATTTTCTTTAATCTATCTGTAAAAACTGTCCCCATGTGCCTCAAAACATCATTACGTTGTTCTCGCATTATTACACAGAGTACAGCTGATCAGTTCGCAGCTCACTTTTGCTGTGATAATAACACTAACATGATCGATGTGGAGCTTTTAATACAGTCTTTTAATCAGCACTGCTCCACATTGCTGGACATAGTGGCACCACTAAAGGATAGGACTAGAGCTATCTGCAATACTTCTCCATGGATAACGGACGCTGTCTGCTGCCTGAGGCGGAAGTGTCGCAGGACAGAACGACTATGGAAAACCACTGGGCTGGAAGTGCATCGCCTTTATCTCAAAGATCTTAGATTGTCTTTTAATGCATTAGTAAAAGAAGCCCGGACTGCTTACTTTGCTAAATTAATAACTTCCTCAAAGAAAAATCCCAAGATCCTATTTGATACAATTAATAACATTGTTTCACCACCACTAACTACATTACCATGTCTTTCGAATAATGACTGTAACAAGTTCCTTATCTTCTTTGTAGATAAGGTAGCATCTATTAGGTCCGGTATTAATCCTGGGATTTCACTGCCCAACTCTTGCCCCTCTCCATCCCATTCTATGCTTGGCTCCTTTGAACCTATCAACTCACAAGACCTGATGGATTTAATTAGGAAAATGAAGCCATCTTCATGCCCCCTGGATGTGATACCGACCTCCCTATTTTTAAAAGTTCTACCAACCATCTGCAGTGCTGTATCAACTATTGTTAATACCTCCTTGTCTACAGGATGTGTCTCTTCCTATTTTAAGCATGCCACTATTCAGCCCATATTAAAGAAAACTAACTTAGATCCAGCCTTGCCCGTGAACTACAGGCCTATATCTAAACTACCCTTTCTCTCAAAAGTTCTTGAGAAAGTCGTGGCCAACCAACTCACTGCTGCACTGGAGAGGCACAATATTTATGATAAGTTCCAGTCAGGTTTTCGGAAAAAGCACTCCACCGAAACGGCTCTCCTGCGGGTTTCTAACGACATCCTGATGGCTTCTGATGTGGGTGATTGCTCTGTGCTAGTACTTCTTGACCTAAGTTCGGCGTTTGACACTGTAGACCACCATATCCTGATAAAGAGGTTACGTGACTGGGTGGGCATATCTGGCATAGCATTAGACTGGTATGCATCATATCTTGCTGATAGAAGCTTCACTGTTTCGGTTGGAGACTTTTTGTCAGACTCCTCTCCACTGTCCTGTGGTGTCCCGCAGGGCTCGGTCTTGGGGCCTCTGTTATTCTCCCTATATTTGCTACCCTTAGGACAGATCATAAATAGTTTTAACATTACATATCACTTATATGCGGACGATATCCAGCTCCACATTTCATTCAAACCTAGTGAGGCTTTTAGGATATCAAGACTCTTAGATTGCCTTAGCGCCATTAAGGACTGGACGGCAGATAACTTCCTTCAACTAAATGCTGATAAGACGGAGGTTCTGGTTGTTGCACCAGAAATGATTACACCCTTGATTCTGAAAAGTCTTGGACCTTATTCCTCTGCTGCCAACTCCAAACTACGCAACTTAGGGGTAATATTTGACCAATCCGCTTCGTTTGATACCCATGTTAAGCAACTGACGAGGTCATGTTTTTTCCACCTACGAAATATTAGCAAACTGAGATCTGTAGTTTCAACACCCGACCTAGAAATGATTATTCATGCATTTATTTCATCTCGCATTGACTACTGCAACGTGCTATTCTCCTCTCTCAGCGTGTCTGCCCTTGGTCGTCTGCAGTCAGTCCAGAATGCAGCTGCAAGACTTCTCTCCCGGTCAAACAAATGGTCCCACATTACCCCGATACTCAGATCACTTCACTGGCTCCCTGTAGCGTATAGGATTAAGTTCAAAATCCTCACTCTCACCTACAGAGCTTTGCATGGTCAGAGTCCTACTTATGTGGCCGACTTAATCCGCCCGTATACATCAGCCCGCCCACTCAGGTATCACAGGCAAAATGTACTGTCTGTCCCACGTACCCACCTTAAGACCCGCGGTGACCGAGCGTTCGCAGCAGTGGCTCCTAAATTATGGAATGCTCTGCCTCCTCATCTACGGTCTGCGGAGTCTGTTGACTCTTTTAAAACTATTTTAAAGACATTCCTGTTTGTTCAGGCGTTTGGGTAACCAGTGTGCTTGATTTTATTTATTTTAATACTATATTTTTATTTTTGTTTGTTTTATATTTCATATGTAAGTTTTGTTTTATTGTGTTTTTATTGTGTCTTAAATTCTGCTCTGGTGCTTTTACGACTTTTTAACATGTGTTAATGTGTTAATGTGATGTTTTATTGTTTTGTCAAGCACTTTGTGACTCTGTCTGTGAAAAGCGCTTTATAAATAAACTTTACTTACTTACTTACAACAACTTCCTTACTTGCAACAAATAAGCACTAATTAGAGGGTTATTGAGGAAAAACTCTCAACTAATGGCTTATTACTTGTAGAATACGGTCATGTAGAATAAGGCATTAATAGTGTTTTCTAATGAATAATAAACAGCCAGTATACTGCTAATATGCATGTTAATTAACAGCTAATTGATGGTTAATTTGTGTACCTTAATATAAAGTGTTACCAAAATATCTAAATGTGTCTAAAAGAACGACGCATCTTTGTAGCCTACATCTTGTTTCCACATGTTGACTAAAAAGCATAGCAATTCACCAAAGTTGGAAGAACGACTTCCTAATTCGATAAATGGCACCAGCAGAGGAGCACCTGAATGCACCATTGGTCCTTGATGGAGGTCGATGCTTTCTGAGTCACGCCTAGTTTGATTTGTTGTCCATTAATTCAACATTTTCACCATTCTGAACAGAAGAATGTGTATTATATAAATGTGCAAATGAAGCGTGTGGCGCAGTGGGTTGTGCGTTGGTGTTGGGATCAGATGGTCACAGGTTCAAACCCCACTGCAGTCAGCATGTCGTTGTGTCCCTGAGACACTTCACCCCAAATTGCCCCTGTGGGGATTGCCCTCAGTACTGAGTATGTAAGTCGCTTTGGATAAAAGCGTCTAACACGTAACATGTAATGTAATGTTATAAAGCTTAATAAATAACAAAGAAGACCTTTGACCGGCACTTTTCTCATTTTGTCCGGAAGATTTCAACTTTAACGGACATGTTGACCGGCAAAAACAAATCTAACGGAAACTCTGGTCTTGATGTTTGTCTGTTGATCTTACACATGGAGCTGCTGTGATGCAAGTCAACTTTCAGACTTGATCTGACCATTAAAGAATTATCGTATCGTATTGTATTTCAACATTTCCCTTTTAATGAGCAGAACAATGTGTTATGTGGATCTGAAAGTGACACGTAGAGCATCCTCACTGTAAACTATCTATTCCCTGACCATCCGATAAATGCATTTTTTGCAACCTTCAGCAGCGGAGCACGAAAGGTCAAATAGTGCAAATACATCCGCAGCTCATTACCTCCTGTCAGCTCGGACATTAAAGCATCCAAGGGCATCCAGTATCAAGAATTCAATATTGAGTTTGCATATTATAATCAGTATACATCACTCTGTTGCTGATTCTGGCTTTTCCCCAGGTCTCCTTCAAATGTAGGTCCAACATTTTGGATAAAACAGGTCTTTCTTACATCGTAGCTTTCTTATAAATTAAACTAAATAGGATATAACTTGGTTTTTAGTGAGATTTAGAGTTGCTGTTGTTCAAAGTTTATAGATTTATACTGTCTACTGTATATTTCCTAGTTTGTAATGCTGCTTTAATTCTATTTTCAGATGTTTAAATCTAGTATTGTTTATTTCTACTGTTTAATTTCTACTTATGTGCAATGCCTTGTTGTTTTGTTGTGTTTATGCTGCTGCAACGTAAACATTTTCCAATTTGGGATCTATAAAGTACCTCTTATCCTCTTATCCTTTATTTGATCCTTAATCTTATTTCAAGTCTTTATGCTAAGCTAAGCTAACCGGCTAATGGCTATTTTCACGGTACAGTTCAGGCATGAGATTGGTTTAAACCTTCTCGCCTTCTCTGACTCCAGATCTGCAGTGTTTCTGGCCTCTTTATCAGAAACTAATATATTTGAGTTACAGTTAAGAGCTAATGGGAAAAATTACAATTGTGGGAGGCGTGTGGCGCAGTGGGTAGTGCGTCGGTGTTCGGATCAATCCCCACTGCAGTCATCATGTCGTTGTGTCCCTGTGGGGATTGTCCACAGTATTGAGTATGTACGTCGCTTTGGATAAAAGCGTCTAACAAGTGGCATGTGATTGTGTTCCAACTGTGCGTCACCATTTGTCTGGTTTTGAGCGATCCTGGTGGGTTTCCATTCCATACATCTTATCTTACATTCAAATCGACCATTTTCTTTGCCTTGTTAACCCTTTCAAACATCAATGCCCATGTGCAAATCAGTGTATTCGAATAGAATAGAATAGAATCGTTTAATGTCAATATACATGTACAATGAGATAATAAGAAATGCTTCTCCCTATCAAGGGTGCCATCAAAACAAAACAAAAACATCACAACATAAGACAACAAAATACACGCAGCATACATACTTAGGAATAAAGGAATAAAGGAATAAGGAATAAGGTGCAGTAATTATTTCCAGGAGTATAAAAATAAAATCTGTAATGTAATAAATAATAATAATATTATGTATTTATAATAATAATAGTAGTAGTGATATATATGTATATTCTCTATAAAACCAATGTGAATGGTCTCGACTCGTTCATCATGGTTGTCGTTAAAGAGTCAGATTATTTGAATAAAGCTCCATCGTGCATTTTCCATTTGTTATTCTGCAATTACAGAAATAAAGAGGAGGAAGACATCCAGATTTTGTAAAGAGCTTTTCACTTCAAGACATAAAGCGAGGATTTCAACCGACAATTGAGAATAATTTGATATTTTGTATAAGAACATCGTCACACACACACACTACATGGGACCATACAAGTAACATACAGAGACGCATACACTTCTCTCCATGCGACTCAACGCCTGTGGTTCAACTAGAATGGAATCAATCAATCATCACTAAGAGTAAGCTCTTAGTGACCTTGGTGGAGCGCCATTCACGATACAATCGACCCTTTTGCTTGTCTTGTTAACCTTTTCAAACACAAAATCAATGCGTGTTGAAATGACGTCTAAATGAGAATATTCTTCTAGTTTTTCCCAAAATGTCCTGATTTGGGATCAATAAAGTACATCTTATCTTATCTTTCGTTCTTACTTCACCGTGCACTTTCAAACATTTCAAGACACATGAAAACAGATCTTCATTTGATATATTTTACAAGAACATCAATCAGCAAGAGGCACAATTTCATAGGAAGGATATAAATACTAGTATTGAGTGCCAATTAAAAGTACAAAGTACAGATACTCGTGTTTAAAAATACTCTGGTGAAAGTAGAAGTCCTGACTAAACTTCTTTACTCAAGTAAAAGTAAAGAGGCTTTGAAATGTACTTCAGTAAAAAGTACCCATAACTAGCAGCTGTTTTAAAGAGTACCTGACCTCCCTTTATATTAATAGAACAATAATGTCATTGTTAGCTAATGAATGTTTCCATGGTGAACAACGGCAACATGACAACGTTTTCATTGGTCCCTCTTCTTTAGAGAAGACCAGGAAATGATGGATACACGGATCGTGTTCAAATCAATAGGCACGCAATGACTCTAAATAATAATGATCACGCCACCAAACACACATTCAAACTAAAGGAACCAGCCTGTTTGGAACATGTGAGAAGTAGAAAGTACAGGTATTTGGGTTCAACATGTAAGAAGTAGAA
>CALSBZ010023407.1:3948-17237 GCA_943591055.1 Gobionotothen gibberifrons
GAGGGTCTAAGGACAGAGGGTCTAAGGACAGAGGGTCTAAGGACAGAGGGTGTCGTATTGTCATACTGATATTCTGTACAAACTGTGCTGTTGTATTTGTTGTAAAGTGTCTTTATTGTAAAGTATTTTATTGTATGTACAGCACTTTGGCTCGACTAAAAATCGTTTTAAAAATGTGCTATATAAATAAAACTTGATTGGATTTGATTCATTCTGTTATTAGAACGTCAAAACTAATGTATCCTCTGTCGTCTGGCCATACTGTAATAGTAGCTCATGTAACATCAGGGTGTAAACAACTCAATTTAAATATCTGAGAGTCCCTGTTGGATGAACATCTTAAAGTATACTTTGCTGGTCAAGTAAAACCTTTTTAAATCAGGTTGCGCCGACCTACAGAAAATGTGTATACAGACGACATCCTTCTATATTTTACACATTACTTATTAAGTCTCACTGCAACTGTATCTCTTTCAAAAACTCTCCACTTAAACCCTCACGGCCCGTCCACACAGCAGCGTTAAAAAAATCTTCCAAAGCTTCTGAAAAAAAATTCCCCATTGACTTTGAATGGGGTGACGTCACTTTGCCTCGCTTCTCGCCGAACTGCATTCTGGGGAAGCAAAGCGAAGATTTCCAGGATTTTTCGGGTTTTTCAGGATTCAAAAGTTGAGCAATGTTGAACTTTTGAAGCTGAGGTGGAAGCGTCAGCCAATCAAATCCCATTTAAGCAAATCTGACCGTTCAAGCGCTAGCCAATCAAACTGCGTGCAAGCTGGGAGTGACATACCGCAGTTCATTTTCTGTATTCCTAAAGACGGAGGAGAATTTTTTTATTGCGGTAGCAAATCACCCTTAACTTTTACCGGGATACAAACCGGAGGAACCAGGCATGGAGGGAGGGGGCAGAGACAGTGGGTGAAACTGGTAGGTTTTCGCCTGTTTGGGGATTTTATATCCAGTTTACTTCGTTTTAACATTGCTATTGCTTTGTATGTCGGGGGCGGGAGATTCATGTGATTGGTTGTTGGTCTCGTTGCTCGCAAAAAATCCCCAAGCTTCAGAAAACGCCCAGCTCCAAGATTTTCAAGATTTGCTGTGTGGACGGGGCGTCACAGACAAAAATAATCCCCAAGTATCCAGGGGCGGACTGGGACTAAAAATCATGGGTGCTAGTGAATTGTCCGACCGGCCCACTTCAGTACCGGCCCATCGGGAATCGTCCCGATCGTCCCGATGGTCAGTCCGCCACTGCAAGTATCCCTTCTGACTATTATAACTCATAATGTTTTCATAATGGGAGATCAGCCCACAACCATTAGCAGAATACACCAGGGAACAAATCAGAAACATTAAGTCTGTAATTGGTTGCCAGATTTAGAGTAGCTGTGCTGTCAGATGATGGCTGGTTGAAAGAAACGTCTCTCTGATGAACATGCACTTGATGTCTTACTGGTTTTCATTCAGTTTAGGTTCATCATATTTTATCAGCAGATGAAACACTATGGACACTTTCAACTATGAAAGAAACAAAAAACTCTCCTAGTTTCCCTATGCAGCAAAAAGATATTTGCATATGAGGCTCATACAAAATGGACAATATGTCAACAGCACAGTTTATTTTTAGTTCTGCCATATACCGTGAGTTTCAAACAAATCAACCAAATTGTATCCGACGTTACAGACAAAGGAATGGATTCGTTTTAACTGCAAAATGTTGAAGTTAATCAAGTACGCTGCTTGATATGAAAACCACCTGTGCTATAATCGTGTTCTCAAGGCATCCAGGCAGGGTGGCCTTGACCGTTCTCTCCCCTCCTTTAAACACACACACCCATATCAACACACACACACACCCATATTAACACACACACACACACACACCCGTATCAACACACACACATAACTCTTTCTTCTGTCAACATCAGTGTCTTTCTGTTTATGCGAGAAGAAAGAGCTGAGCATTCGCTTTTTGGAAACCATAGACTTCAGGACTCCAAACTGATTATTTAGTGTGTTTTTTAACATCAAGTAGAGACATGAGATAAGTATTAAATACATATGGTTTCCAGGCACAGAAATACTCAATAAGAGCTATGAGTGAAATAATGGCTGCTACTGCGAAAATGAATGCTGCTCCCAAAATACGCACGCAACAACACCATCATGCAACACTCATCATTTAGTTTAGAGAGTAGCTGCCGGGTCCCGCATGAGCTCAGTCCCCTCCTTTTTTATTTTATATCAATCTTTCTTCTTTTTTTTTTAAAGCTTTTGAAACAGGAAGTGAAATAGAGGGATATGAGGCATGGCTAGAATGGGTGATCTGTTTGGTATTTTGAGCAAAACACTTCATAGACATGTTTTTTATATATATCTGAGACCTATGCTATTGCCTAAAAATAGCATGATAGGTGCACTTTAAGAGAAGTGCTGTTCTCCCACACTTTCTATTTTATTCTAACTGGTTCTCTTTTGCAGTTTTTCTCAAAACAGTTATTAATAAAAGACAACACTGACCGTCTGTCTCACAGTCGAGTACAGGCATTAGCCCCGTGAACAGTTGGAAGGGGTTTAATGTAAGAAAAAAGATTACACAAATGTTGATTTATGGTACCATTCCAGAAAACAAAAAAGCTTCTTACCAAGCTTTTAGAAATTAGAATCATAAGTGTTTGTCTCTGAAGTATCCTGAAGGGATTTCCATAGAGCGTATTTAGCCGGGATGTTAAGCCACCACATCTTATCTTGTGATCAATTTGGTTTCAAGATATTGGCCTCAACAATAGCCACTACTATTCCGGGTTCATACACAGATTTCTGCTCAAACTAAGAAATCCTTTTAATGACCCACGAAGGCTGTTTTGCAAACATAATTTTGGATGCTGTGATAAAATACAATAGTGGCTTGCATCAATAAAACATATGATAGTAAATAGGAAAACATAGAAATAATTTGGACAAGTAAAAATGTACTGAAACAAGATATACATTTGTTCAGCTATCAAAGACATTGCATTCTGTTTTGGTTACTATCATGTCCCTTGGAGTATTAAAGTACACGATTATTGGCAATGCTGACTGCATTATGAGAATATTGGATATTTGATTGTTGTGTAATAGTTTTTTTGTGTAGCACTAGCCATATGAATTTACTTCTGTGTGGTTATTTTATTTAACAATTTCTAAATAGATTTTTTCTGCGATACGTCCCTAATAGTATTAGGATATTTTAGGGTATTTTCTATGATATATTTTTCAGTGATATCTCATGAGAAAAATAAGTTTCTATGTGTCACAATAAACTTTTGACAGTTTGCCTTTAAATAAACGTGTCAAAACGTTTGGAAGTGTGTGTCTGGCCGATCATTTCTCGTTATTTGTAAAGGTTTTGCATCATATCTTACACCATCTGAAAGACTGTTTACTTCCCTTTATAATGGTGTCTTGTGTTGTCAGTGATCTGATCTCATTTACAAGACAAAACATAATTAGATTTCCATTAATAGAAACTATGAAAACAGCATTACCATTGTGGTGGCCTCTGAGTCTCTTTTTCATTAGGAAAATTATTTCAAGGAACAGGAAACACACAGCTAATGAGTGTCTGCGGCGAACACTGCCCCTCCTTTCACCAAACAGATCTCACACACACATACTGTACACACACACACACACACACACACACACACACACACAGGCACACCCAAAGACAAAGTCAAATACATAAGAAATACCAAATCAAACACACTTGTGAAAGTATGCAGCCCAAAGTAAAGTCCTCTTCCCTCTGACTCATCCACATCCTTCTTTGCTGACACAATACAGAAACACCACTGTGGTGAGGTCACATTCAAAAGTACACTTCCACTGAAGGCTACATTTACTCGCTTGTTTCTGATTCACTTTACACAATTTCAGGAAGTTAGTTGCGCTATTAAAGACGAGTTCAGTCAGCACTGCATAAACACCTTCTCAATGTCATGGCAGCACAGTCTGCATATCTTTCATCGCAAACAGAAAACACACCTGTTTCAACATTACAATGGCCATTAAATAATAATAACTAAATAAAGCACTTAAAGAGTTTGCCATTCGAGCAAGCACTTACAGTGGTTTGGCTTACTTACGTATATTTCCAGCTTCCTTGTGGTTCTGAATTTGTATCGTTATTGTTTATTGCACTTATTGTGAGTCGCTATGGATAAAAGTGTCAGCTAAATGCAATGTAATGTAGTGTTAAACTCATGGTCTACCTAATAGCTATTCTAGGATGTCAACAGTATGTTTAATATAAAGTCTTTGGCATGTGTAACTGTGCTGTTGTTTTGTGAAAGGAGAGGTAGATATGGTTTGCTACTCTGGAAAGAGGAAGACAAGTAGAAGAAGAGTCGATTGAGCAATGAATGAGGTAAAGGAACACATCTTTCATAACTGTGGGTTTTTTGTTGTTAAGCCTTTGTAAAGTTATGAGGAACACAAGAGAGAAGTGCTGCCAATAGTTTTTCCTCTTAAAAATAAACAAGTTCCGACTTGAGGAGATGAAGTGAAAGCAGAGGTAGGAGCATGGAGTTTGAGAGAGAGAGAGAGTCCAAGGACAACAGTTTGATGAAGACGGTAGGAAACTCACACTGACTGGAGATAAACATAATCCATGTCTGGAAGAAATAGATGGCAGGAAGAGAAGATTGTGTTATATTGTAGGCGTTTATTTGAGCAGAAATGTTTCAGCTGCAGGCACCGAAGGTCAACCTTTGACTAATGATGTTTGTTTTTCACTGTTATTAAAATCTCAGTGTTGGAATGATATTTTTAAGTTTCCGTCAACAAATGAGTCCTGTAGGATCGTGCCAGGAGTGTTGTGTCGCTTCGAGGTGATTTTAAATCGTCTAAATCAGCATTGACTTGGAAAGATGTAATTGTTCAAGACAGGAAGTATTCAACAAGTTATTTTGTACGAGTGTAATTCTACATTTAGAAAGGAAAGGTATCCTTGGATGATAAAGTCTCTCACAGGATTTTGCAACATGTATAACGAGCATTATCATGGACAATGTCAAGGTTATGTTCTCTGTAACCAAAGATTGTGATTAAAATGTCATATAAAAGAGAAGCATTCAGTTTTGTTTCAGCCAAGAATCATATCCAAAATGTCTTTCCTAATTCTCAGTGTAATATTCAACTTTACAGTGCTTTTGTTACACTGAATAGTTGGTTGTACAGCTGTACATAACATGCTTTATGTAATATTAACTTTTGATTTGTCTGAGATTCCAACAATGTTTGAATTCAACCGTATTTCTTTATGAGAGCTGCAACTGTGGTCAAACCAGTTCCTGTGCATTCTTGTGGGGTAGGGATAACTTATTTGCTAGTCAAATGTTTTTTAGATGGGTTTATGGCCTGCTGCCAGCTGAGTCTAAACATCAACGCAAACTATTTAACGTTAGGATGTAGTTTACATGTAGAAGTGAAGGTATGGCATGTAAGGATTAGAGCAATACTGGGCTGATGTTAAGCGTGAAGGAAAGGTTGCTTGGGGACAACGCCAATGACAAGTTTGTCACATGGGATGTAAGGTAACAATGGGAAAGAATCACAAGTTTTGAATTCACCAGACATGGTTATATAGCTGCAAAAAGATTGTGTTACTTTTGCAAAAAGTTCTTTTAACAGTTCTACAAATCTTTGACACTGCTTTATTTAACTCAGAGCTAAAGCTAAAGCTAGCTCTTACATTCATTTTTTATTGTGAATTACTGTGTGTCTATATATATTATACATATGTTTTTAAATTATAATAATGTATTCTTTAATGTGTTCATCAAAGCTGGTTAAGGTGCAGCTAGTTTGAATGGCTTTGTATTCTGCAGGGTAGCTTGTGAATTTACTCCAGGTGGAACTAAAGACTGATTTAACACTTGATTATATTTCACATCATTCATCCAGATCTGTGAAGTAACTAAAAGTATTAAATACATGTAGGGGAGTAGAAGTACACCATGTACCTCTGAATTGTAGAAGTACAAAGTAGCATAAAATGAAATTCTCAAGTAAAGTACAAGTACCTCAAATCTGTACTTAAGGACATTAATTGAGTAAATGTACTTAGTAACTTTACAACAATAGTTACCAGCTTTCATAAACACTTTAATGCATCAATAATTATAAAACATATCATATATATTATTCTGAAATGGACCAATCTTCACAATGACTACTTTTACTTTTGGTATGTTAAGTATATGTTGATGCTAATACTTTTGTTCTTTTACTTGAGAAACATTTTTGAATGCAGGACTTTTAGTGTAACAGAGTATTCCTACACTCTGGTACTTTTACTTTTACCTCAGTTCAAGATTTGAGTACTTCTCCCACCTACACATGACCCTGTGTCTCCACCTCCTCTCCCCCAGAAAAAGCACCAGTTGATCGGCTGTCTCTCTGTGTGTTACTCACCGCCTCCTAAGCCCAGCAGCCGGCAGATATCTCTGGTGAACTTCATCAGGTTTTTCCGTCCTGCATTATCGACACACACTTAATCAAATCTAAACTCTCTCAAAGTAAAAGACGACACGTTTTCAGTCGTCATTTAAAGTTGACATTTCGCCGGTTAGGCTACCGTTTACTGTAAAAATTCCGCCCGTTGGTCCTCCTTCAAGTCTAGTCACCAACTGTCGAGCTAACGGCCGTAATGACAAACACGACTTCCGGTACGCACTTTCAATAATAAAACAATGACGTGCGGAATTTGAGACTTCCGGTTTAATCAAAATATCAAAATAAAACCAATAAATAAAAATGGGAATACTTCTTAAGCGGTTTAAATAATAAAGTGAGTAAATATAATCATTTTAAATACCCATTAAGTTATTTATCTTGTCTATTTTGTATGTGTTTATACAATTTGGCCAATTGATTAATAATAATAATTAAAAAAAATGAATAATAATAAATGACGTGGAGAATGTAAGACTTCCGGTTTAAACAAAACATCCAAATAAATAGATAAGATTAGACTTTTGTTGATCCCAGTTGCGGAAATTATTTGTTCCCAGCAGCATGCAGACAAGCATTGCACATTAATTAAACATAAAAAAAAAAAAAAACAGACATAAACAGCAAATATATGTATAAACAGTAAAAAAAAAAAACAGAACAGTACGTACATATCAACAGTGAAAGATGTTTACCCAGAGTATCTCTATGTTATTATTAAAGGGGACCTATCATGCAAAATGCACCTTGTGATGTCTTTTATACATCAATATGTGTCCCCGGTGAGTCAGGGAACTCACGCAGCGTCAGAAAATAAAACCCTCTCTTTTCCTCCGTACCCAAATCTTTTAAAAACGGGGCTACAACGGAGCTGATCCAGATTTGCTGCCGATATTACGTAATTTTGGATGGTGGACCCACAGAGAGTTGCTATCAGAAACAATGCCTGACGTGTTTTGGACGTCTTTGTTTACATTAGCAAGCATCGCTAACACTCAGAGCTAACCTGTACTGGAGAGCACATGTGTTTAAAAAGCAGGAAATAAAAAAGGAACTGTGATAAACCCGCAAGAGAAAAAGCCTTTGAGCTCCAAACTGTTTCAGAAATAATCCTTGATGTGCTTTAGAACAGGATGGCGTATTATCACAGCAGAATTTAACTTTATCTCCAGTATAATTCTGATCAGGCATTAGCTCCGCCTCCTCTCTTTTTTTTCAAGCTAAGGACCCAAAATCAGCGTTTCTCCAAACAGGGCTGAAATAGAGGGATATGAGGGATGTCTAAAATGCATGATCTGTTTGGTATTTTGAGAAAAACACATCATAGACGTGTTTTTATATATTTGTATACATCTGAGACCCATATATATGCCTAAAGATAGCATGATAGGTGCACTTTAATATACAGATCAACAAGTAGAATTGAGCCAGTGTACTTTGCCCATGACTAACAAGTGTAAACATGTATACTATGTGAATTATAAATTAATCATAGTTTGGAATAGATATTTAAAAAAAGACGCAGCTGTAATTCACATTCAATTCAATTAAATTAACTTATAATGCCAATAGAAAATTAAACATGTACATTGTTACAGAGGTAATACTTCTTAAAACAGTGTTAAATATAATAATAAAACACAACAATATCTCCCCCATTGAATCCCTTCTATATTTAAAAACCTAATCTTTCTTCTGTGTGTTTTACGGAGTCATTTCTCTTCTGGATTTTTGTTGTGTTGTCATTTGGGCCAATTGAATACTTGACTGAAACTATTTGTTAGTGGGGTTTTTTATTAGTTTTTATTATATTGAACTTTATTTTATTTGTGTTAACACTTTTATAGATCGAAGCAGTGCCGATTCTAGAGTCTGTGGGGGGGCCCTCGAATCGGCTTTTCATCACCACGCACAGCCGACAGCCCCCGGAGCGGAGCAAGGCAACGAAATTTAAGATAAGAAGCAGCGTTTGAGGGGGTTTCCCGACATGTCGTAAATTAAAGGGTGTTTCATGTTGTCGTTGCTGTGGACCTTCTTAATCTACCCCTTCTGGCCCGGGGCCCCAAGCAGTTGCCTGCCTTGTCTGTCCGCAAGCGGCGCCCCTGGATCCAAGAGATTGCTCAAACGTCCTATAGTAGCTGGTATATAACTTAAAGGAGCAGTAGGTACGTTTGAGAAACCGGCTCGAGTGCACAAAAATTCCAAAGTACACAACCGAAAAGAATCCGCCCCTTCCTTCAGACTTCCTACAGAGCACCTCCTCCAACACACATGAACGTGCACAAGATCATGATAATGAATGTAAAACAAATGTATAACACAGTTATTGTCAGTGCTTATATTTTTGAAGCTAGCATGTTTGTTTTGTGAAAATGTATTACAAATGTTACGTCTAGCTGACGAGAGCAGGCTGCGCCGGTAACGTTACATATCAGCTCGGTGTGCTCCGTAAATAGTCGCCATAGTTGAAAAGCAACTCCGATATTGACTCTGGTTTGACTTCTCCTAGTTTCCACTTTCTTTTTCTTCATCATTTGCTGCTCCCGAGCTGCTGCTGGGAGACGGGAAACACGCCCAATGACGGCACGCAATGACTGCACGAGTGTGTGTGTGTGTGTGTGTGCACGAGATTGAAGGCTGACAGACAGGTCGGCCAACCAGTTATTTAAGCCGGCCCTGCTAAAATAATTGGTCGTAGTTTTTACAGTATTACGGCTTCCACAGATGAAATATTTTTATGGATTTTTTTTCAAAGCACTTACAATATTCATTGCTATCAGGATATTAAGAGCATTCCATGGAATATAACAAAGTGTATCTCGAGCCAGTTTCTCAAACTTACCTACCCCTCCTTTAAGTATGGTGAACCCAGCACAATGTGGGTTAATGTGTTTATTATAATCCAAAGCCTCATGTTGACTATATTCAGTTTTCTAGTGGAGAATGATTATGTTTTTTTATTAAAGGGGACCTATCATGCAAAATGCACTTAGTGATGTCTTTTATACATAAACATGTGTCCCCGGTGCGTCGGGGAACTCACGCAGCGTCAGAAAATAAAACCCTCTCTCTTTTCCTCCGTACCCAAATCTTTTAAAAACAGGGGAACAACGAGCGGATACAGATTTGCTGCCAATCTGACGTCAAATCGGCGGCGGACCCTCAGAGAGTTGCTATCAGAAACAATGCCTGACGTGTTTTGGACGTAATCTCCTTCTTTGTTTACATTAGCAAGCCTCGCTAACACTCAGAGCTAACCTGTACTGGAGAGCACATGTGTTTAAAAAGCAGGAAATAAAAAAAGGAACTCACCTTGTGATAAACCCGCAAGAGAAAAAGCATTTGAGCTCCAAACTGTTTCAGAAATAATCCTTTACGTGGTTTAGAACAGGATGGCGTTTTATCACAGCAGAATTTAACTTTATCTCCGGTAGAATTCTGATCAGGCATTAGCTCCGCCTCCTCTTTTTTCTTTTTTTTTTTAAAGCTAAGGACCCAAAATCCGCGTTTCTCTAACAGGGCTTCAAAAGAGGGGTTTGAGCAGTATGAGGCATGGCTACAATGGGGGATCTGTTTGGTATTTTAAGCAAAAAACTTCACAGACATGTTTTGTATAGGTATGGCCCTACAATATATGTGTCCAATATAGCATGATAGGTCCACTTTAAGTTAGAATAAATGTTCATTAATTGTCAACCTGCATATGTTTCTGAAAGTTCTCAGAGCCATAATAAAAATACTGATGAACTGGCTTCTGTTTTTTGTAAATTGTATTCACCGTTGGCTATCTTTTAGCTTTGGTTATGGAGAGCCTTGTTCAGTGTGTGAGAGCAGGTCAATATCTCAGAAGGACATATTTTAGGGACATATTAAAGGTATAGTGCTGCATTTAATCTTTACACGTCTACATTGTTGTTGTTGAATTTTACTTAGAAGATATGCAACTTGCACACTTGTATAATGTATGTATAGATCCATAAACTCACAGAAAAATTTAGATTTTCTTCAGTTAAGTTGTGCATAAGGAGGGTGTATTCATTTGATTTACCTTCAATACATTCTTATATATTTTGTTCTTGCCAAACAATCTGAAGAAAGTGAACTAGTCAGTAACTACCTGACTCTCAAAGTCAATTACAATATAGATAAACAGCAAAACACTGAAACACACATATTATTGTGTATGTAAACACAGCTTGTGTTCATCAGTATTGTTAGTAGTGTGTAAACCAGACACACAGGCTTTAGATGTAGCCCTCATCACAGGTTGTATCTCTCACAGTGTGTCTGAATTACTCACCATGTTACTCCCAGAAGTAGCGCAGGTACCATATAGTTTCATTCTTCAGCTGAGGGCCAAACAGAGGGTTAGCCTGAGCCAAGATGGCTACCAACCAGCTGCATACAAAGAGAGAAAGACATGATTAACACACTGGTCTCCAACACATGAAGGATTTACCTTTTCTTTGATTTTACAGCTCAGGTCTGGCTGCTTCACTCTTAAATCAATACACCGATAGAGTGGTGCAGTGTTGATGTATTTATGTAGGCCAACCCAAATTAACATCTCCCTGGTTCCCTCGACATCAAATCCCATTAGATTTCGGAATATTGCAGAACATTGGATCTGTGGCATGCACACCTTTATGATACTTACATGTTTTGTTCAGCAGGATAATCTCCACATTTAACACTACTTTGTGAATTTTTGAGTAAAAAGCTCATGTTGGGCTATAAAGAATCTACGGCACGGTCACATGACTTCACCACCGCTAAGCTAAAGGTGGCTAATGTTGGGCGTGATGACGTTTAGTAGTCTCATTTAGACACTTGTTCGCAATCGCCATTTTAAAATTCACCAGTTGGGTATTTACTGATGTATTTCATGTTGTAGAACAAAACGTTAAAATCTCCTCAGCTTGAAATAACCACATCATTTTTTTCTGGTATCTAATCAGAAGTCTAAAACAGGTTGAACAAAATATCAGCTTCTTGACAAGGGAACAGGAAGTGCTAAAATGCAGATTTCCCAGTTTTAGGACAGTTTTAGGAATGATCGATATTATGTAATATTACTCATAATGTCTTCTTTATCACTCTGCTTCTGATCAAACTATTCCAACTCATCCATGCATCATTTCCAAATGTAACCTAAGACCTTTGTTGACTTAAAGGTGGGGTAGGTAATTCACTTCAGAAACACTTTGTGTTGTATCCCATGGAATGCTCTTAACATCCCGATACAGATGAAGCACTTAATTTCGGACAGTTTGAAACTTAAGGGCAGTGATTGGTAAGTGGTCTGCCCTCGCTCAAGGGAAAGCCTCCAGCTTGACTTGAGACCGCCCCCGTTATAAATACATGTAATTATAATGAAGCCAGCTGCAATGGATCATTGAAAACCTGAAATTGAAAATCTGGCAACGCCCTCTTGGAAAATAGTGGGAGGGCTTGACCTTCCTCGAAACTGGTAGTAGGCAGGAACAGGTAAGCTGGAGTCCGAAATTAAGTGCTTCATCTGTAGCAATGAATATATTAAATGCTTTGACAATCAATCCATACAAAAAATATCATCTGTGGAAGCCGTGGCGCTGTAAAAAGCACGACCAATCATCTGAGCCGGCCCGGCTAAAGTAACTGGATGGCCTACCTGCCTGTCAGCCTTCCATCTGTGCACAAACTTATCTCGTGCCCTCATTGGTCATGTGCGCGTTCGTGTGTGTTGGAGGAGGGGCTCTGTGAGGAAGTCTGAAGGACTGTTGTGTATTTTCAAATTCTAGTGCACTCGATCTGGTTTCTCCATTCTTACCTACCCTACCTTTAATGTTTGGAAATCTACTTTTGTTTATCCACTCTGATGTTAAAGGACTACACCGCCCTCTAGTGGCAGAGTGATACTCCTGCACGCACCTCCTCCGACTTCCTGCTCCGAGCACTATCTTCATCATTCATCATATCATCTGCATGGCAATAGTTGTAAAAAAAAAGAAAGAAAAGGTAATTGGTTTAGACCGTTTTAGGAACTCTTCAAAGTAAAACCGCAGAATATCCTGGAGATAGACATCAGTGTTGTGTCACCAGATTTTGAGATGTTCGTTTTTTTTCCACCACACAATCAAGCAATAATGCCAAATTGTATCCCCTAATAGCCCATAAGTATAACCTTTATCTTGCATTTGCTGTCAGGATCCATCTCGTTCTCCTGCAGATTGTTCATTAAGATCAGTAATGCGGCTGTCTTTTTATTTCTGGTAGTAATTCTCTTGGCTGATGGCCTGGCCTTGAGATGAATATCTTCTTTCAGGTTATTACATTTTACTTGTAAGATCCACTTTACACGAGCTGGATGCCCCGTTTGAATTCTTGCAAATCATTGGCCATTGCTTTTAATTGCTCGGGTCTCCCAGCAACATGTTCTCCAGCAAGAAAACCATTGTGAGGATTTCCAGGGGTCATCATGACATTTTTCATAGTTGTTAAATGTAAATTGCTCTCCTTTTGTTGATCTTCACCTTCCATTAATACCATGCATACAAATGTCAAACTTCAAGAGCGGAATACTTTTAGAAATCGACTGAAGCAGAGTGTGACTACGCTGACAGCTGTATTAATAAAAAGAGCCGGGAAAAAAACTGCCATTAGTCACTCCCTGGCCATTCAGAGGTTAAGTTAGAGGAAACACTTATAATGTGAAATCAGTATGTAGTGTCTCTACTTTAAAGAGTCCTCTCCTGCTGATGTTCAGGTGTATATCAGTATGTAGTGTCTCTACTTTAAAGAGTCCTCTCCTG
>CALSBZ010023429.1:4148-18481 GCA_943591055.1 Gobionotothen gibberifrons
AAAATGCAATAAAAAGAGGTGTGTCCTATTCAGCCAGTGTAGTTCTTTGACCCAGCATTGATTTTGAGTGAATCAGTCACATGACCTGGAAGGTATTGAAGCAATTAGCTCATTTTCCCATCAAAATATTAATAAAACGTATTTAAAGTATTCAAATGCAATAAAAAGAGGTGTGTTCAATAAATGTATGCTCTGGCGTGAATTTGCTTCACATTCGCATGATCGAGAAGCTGTCGATTTATTAAAAAGAACATTTTTCTTGTGTAATTGTAAAAGTCATTTGTTGATGGTCCCTAAGTGAAAGCCTCGTTTCGCGGAGAAGATCTCCCCGTTAAACTGACGCTGCTGGCGGGTCCGGGAAACACCCCTAGATTCCACCGGGTCCGTCTGCGGCGCGTTACGGCCGCGACGCGGCGTCCGCAAGGATAGCGGCCACTCTAGTCAATGGGTGCTATTCCACCACACGCGCCGCGTTACGGCTCAGAAGCGTCCCAGACGCGTCCCAGACGCGTCCCAGAAGCGGCTCGACCCTATCCCTCCGTAGTCATTCAAGTAGGAGGAGAAATGCCAGCGTTCTCCTCCGGTTTACAGGCACTGTGTAAATGATATATATAGAATAATTATGATGATTTTACCACTAAAATACAGCAACACATCTTTGATTCATGTCGTTTATAACTGGGATATTATAATTATTATTAACTTTGTCTGTACAAAGTAGCCTGCCCAGGAAATATGCCCAAATCAACAAAAACTGCGAGCAGACAGGCAAGACGCTCCGCTTCTGTAATGCTTCTGAAACGCGCCCAGTAGGGTATGACGCCGGAGGGGGCCGGACCAAAACCGCGGCGCAGCCGTTACGCGACGCAGACAGACCCGGTGGAATCGAGGGGTGACGCTGCTGGCGGTTCCGCGAATGTCCGTTGAATATCCAACCTAAAACTAAATTCACCGCGATAAGTATGTCGAAGCAATTGACGGCGCTTTTCTGGGTTACAAATAAAAATGATGTTATCTTTGGTTTGATTAGTTGTAAAATAAAATACTTGTATGGGTCTGTGAGACTGACCGTTGAGCGGCCCGACCAAGCAAGGAGGCAGACCGTCCAAAATACAACCCGGTGTTGTGTCAAATGATGCACCCCCGTCGTGAAATGCACCCCCTGGCCTGCCGTAAAAAGCACCCCCCAAAAAAAGATGCTTCTATTAATCCCACCCTCAAGCACTTTGGAGGGTATAGTTGTAGGACTAGTACCAATAAATTGAGCACGTTTCATGTATGTGACACGTGTATTGTCAGAGAGAGTAAGGGGTGCATATTGTGGCAACCAGGCTGTTCATAAAAAGCACCACCCAAAATAAAAATATTAATCCCACCCTCAAGCACTTGATGTAAAAATAAACAATACATTGTAAAACACAAGCAAAAGTATACAGACAGGACGTCAGAATTAAATAAAATCATATATTAAATAAAAAATTAACTGAAAAATAAGTGACGAATGAATAACTGTGTGTTAAAATAAATGTTGTGGAGTAAGAAGTAAAATATTTGCCTCTGCAATGTAATTGAGTGGAACTACATTTCGTATCAAATGAAAATGCCCAAGTAAAGTAGAAATATATCAAAAAAGTACTTAGATACAATGCTTGATTACATATACTCAGTTTCTTTCACTAGTACTTTACCAATGTACATATTTGAAGTTAAGATAATTGAACACAATAGCAATTTAAGTGGACCACTGGATTTAGTCAGTGTTATAAAATTCACACTAAACATATTTTATCAATTTATTACTAGAGATTTGTTATCAAGATAAAATGATCTCCGTAAGCTTTCCTAAACAAATAAATGTTATATATTATTTTTAAAGATTCATTTTTCTTTCTTTCTTTGGCCAATTTAAGTGTTTTATTATATAATTAAATCAAACCAAAGATAACATTATTTTATTTAAATCCAAGAAAAGTGCCGTAAATTGCTTCCACATATTTTCAGTAAGCATCATGGGAAGTAGCGGCGTATTTGCAGATGTGCAGAACCGGCTCAGGTAATGACAAGTTACCTTGGTTCCATCGTCATTGCATCCTGCTGTGACAGGTCAAAGGTCAATGCGTTCCAACAATTATAAAAAAGAAGTAAATATCTTTATGTCTATTGTTTGCTTTTGTTAGGGGACAACAGTAAAAAAAAGAAAAACACTCAATGCAAACATTTTAACAAAATTACGAAAACTGATTTGTTTAGCTAGATAAATTGAATAGTCAACAGCTATATTACTTTCTGTCAAATTTGGGGTTTTGCTTCAAATAATCTTTTTTAAAACTTGTAAATAAACCATACAAGTGTCATATGTATAATTATTTACTCTGTTTATTGAATATGATGTCAACATGTATAACATAGAGCTCATTACTTTAAAATATGTATATTTTGCATAATTTCCCTTTTGAATTAGAAAATACAATACGCTTGTTGTTATAACGATAGTTCATCTGCTTGTTTCGAAGTTTTTTGTAACCCAAACATCTGGTCACTATGATACATAATTACTACCTTATCGACATCCACAGAATCAATTTGTGTGGATGCATTTGTAACTTTCTTTTCTACTCACAGTAAGTCAATCATACTCTGACTAGTGCTGACTGTAAGTGACTCAGCGTTTAGTTTTGTCAGTCTTTCTGATAGTAGACATGTCATATATATATATAGAAGGATGTGTAGTTTGTATCCTGGAACATTGGGGTAACTCCCTCTTCCTGCGTCCGTCATATCTTTCTGCCGGCTAATTTTCATTATGCAAACCAGTTATGCAAATGTGTCCAGTTCAACTTCACGATCATATCTACAAATGACACCCACTCACTCAATCGTAACATCATCTAACCATATTACGAGTATATACTGTATGTCAACAACTTTGGGATGGTTTCCCTTGATATTCTTTTACAGACATTCATGTCTTCCTCAGGATTACTTGAAATAACTTAAAGTGATCCAGTGATACGGCCAATATATCACTGGATCAGATGCTAATACACAAGACTAATGCTTTCCCTGTTGTGTTGTTAATTTGCACAATGGTTAATTCCTTTTCTTTATGCCGTAAATTCTGCCTTAAATTTCCCTGGAGATCTTACCTGGTGGAAGACAGAATTGTATATACCAAAGCAAGTCTTTAATAAACCCATCTAAATGGATTTCCAATAGCAATGACAATGTGTGATTAACAATTTACTTCATAATGATTAGTCAAAGCAATGAAAAGTTTCTAATGCTAAAATTAGTCCTGCCTTTACCAGCCGCAACTTCAAATTGAACACATTAATACATTATTATTTATAGTTTAACAACAAAATATACGTAATGTTGTGGAATGTGACATAACTTGCATAAAGTACTTTTACTTGGAGTACTGTCAGTACATGTTTTATGCTAATCTCTTTTGTACCTTTGAAAGATTTGTAATGCAAGATGTTTTCTTGTAAAATAGTATATTAACAATCTAGTGTTGCTACTTCTACTCAAGCATAAGATCTAAGTTCCACCACTCTGAAAGCACTTTGTTGTGTTGCTTGTTGAGTGCCTAACTTGACATTTTGTTCAACAGTTGGTTTATTGGAAGTTTACAGTTGACCACGATGGCTAGCGAAGGTCACATGACACATCCGGGCGCGCTCCCGTGGCCCAGCCCTGGACCAATGAACGCCCAGGCGGCATTGCTCTAGCATCGGTAGCGCGCTGCAGGGTTTATCGTACAAGTGGTGTGTGCTGCTCTCGGTCAGTTACCCGCTGTTTGAATGTGATGACACGGTGTCTGCACTCATCCCGTGCACTGTGACGGAGAATGGGCTTTTTTCTAAATGTTTGCGCTTTTTTTTACTAAAGCTAGAGGGATATTTAACGGACAGATTAGCTCCCTATTGTCCCTCGTTTTGACTGTACGAGGGGCTCGTGAAGTACTGACAGGCGGCTTTTTTGTGTGGCATGTGATAAGGACAAGAGACTGAGGCGTGTTCACGGATGTTACCAGGAAAAGGGGAGAAGAAGAGGCTTTCTTTTATTTCCCTGTTGCCTGTGGATGTGACTTTGTATCCGCCTGGGTTCAGCAGGACATGACGGAGCAGCGGATGGATTTTATGGGGCTCCTGCTAGCTGTTGAATGGCAGGATGAACAATGACTGTTGAGCTATAATAGTTTTTGTCTGGATGCTTTATGCGATTTTTTTTATTTTAACGTGAAGGCAGTGAACGGATTTTATTTTTGTGAAGTGAGACCTAGCGTTGGTGAAACACAGCAAAGGGAGGATCATTTCAGGCGCGGCCAGGCAAGCCAACAATGCGGATTACCTCTTGACTGTTTGCCTTTGTGTCAATTCTCACTGTTTGTATAAAGTTTGAGATAACACTTAACAGGACGAACACCCGGTTCATTTTGCTCTATTGTCTTGGAGACGAGACAATACGTTGACGCGAGGTATAAATCCCACATGTGCACAGGTTGTCTTTGAAACGGCAAACTGGCTGACAACAGAGCAACAGGGACAGCGATGGCGAACGACTCCATACAAGTAAGTCAAAGAGGAAGAGCTGTCCTGCAACCTGCTAGCATGGTGTAATTTAACACATTGACCTTCAACCTTTTACATTTGGACGGGATCTTGGGTGGTCTTCTGACTCTCACTCCCCAAATAAATACTTTAAACCAGTGGTTCTTAACGTTTTTTGGGGGCTTGTGTGACCCCTTAAATTGAAGCCATGTCTTCTTTAGACCCCTAACACATGGTCTTGTGAGCAGTTTGACCAAAGATTGCATTTTTCCTCGAAGGATGCAACATAATTTAGTAGGCAGATGAGGTACAATTATTATTAGAAAAATAAACTACATTTAGCAGTAATGGCTATGTTTGTAATCCTTAGATTACTCAGGGGTCCTGACCCCCAAATTTGAAACAACTGGTTTACTTTTAAAGACATAAGAAAATGTATTGAAACATAACTGTACAACAATGACATTAAGGTATAAAAAAAGCAAGATAGATTAACAGAGCTGCTTGCTAGATGGGTAGATTATTCTCTATGCATGGGCGACTTGTTGAGGTCCTTTGGTGGCTCTCGGACCCCACCCTCAGGGATGACCATCCCATCAATTGAATTGGAAATGGATAGTGTGTCTATTGTTAATAATGGATGATGGGGCACTCTGGTTTTGGAAAGGGCTCGTGCAGAGTGCTTCAGCAGTGTTCACTCACCTTGGTGTTGTACTGTGTACTCATGATGTGGGTATAACATGAGCTTTGTGCCTTGAAAGTGTTGTGCCTTGAAAGTGTTGTGCGTGCAGGTACAGAGAGTAAAGAAAGGTGCATGCAGGCACAATAGTGGTGTTTGTAACAAAAACAACACACATAACACACACCCTTCCCAAGTAGCATTAGGCTTTTCTCCTTCATTGAAAGCAACAGTAAGCAGGATGCTGCTGGCTTTGCATTGTATTAGAAATAGTTGTATGCTGAGGTAACACAATTTAACTTATGAAGCATGTAGGGTAGGCAATGTGTTATTAGATCATTGCTTTTCTGAGTCACTAAGCTTAAAGAGACACAATTGCTACATTTATCTTGAAATGTTTACAACACAGAGCGCATAAAGGAAAAATAAGCATTATGAACATTTATACATACCACTGAACTTAGTGAACCATTGTTCCGTTACAGATTGACACACTGACATTTAAGTCCTTGCAAGTGTCTTGTATCAGTTGACTTGACATGCAAGTGTGGTGTTTAGAAACACAGGTGCTGGTGCTGTCCTGCAGGTGTACGTGCCTCACCTGTTTGTTCTGCAATCACACATTTCTCTTGCGATTTAGTAACTCTGATGTCAGTCAGTTATGAAGCAATGCGTTGAAACATGAGGCAAGTTAGCATTGATATACTGTAATTTAGAAAAGGCTAAGTGAGAGACAGGTGCACATGAAAATGCAGAAGTGTGACAAAAGTGTGAATTGGTTTACTAAGAAAGTGCACATTAAAAAGTGCTGTTTGCAATGATAGTTGGCTGCAGATTTCCAGTTTACAACCAATGTTCCTCTTATTGTGTTTGTGTGTCGGTTTGTCATAAAATGCTGACTAAACACCTAACAGTTTTTGTTTGCCAACTTCCCTTTGATTAAGTATTTCACCCATATTTGACCTTTTTCCTCCATTGCTTTATAAACAGCAGGGCATTCTGTTTGTTAATGGATTATACTGTAGGTTACCATCGCCCAGGAGGTTATGTTTTCTGATCTGTTTGTTAGCGTGATTACGGAAAAACTTCTTGACCAATGGTCCAGTTTGAAATGTGACATCTTATAGCTGGAATAATCAGTCAGTTAATCTATTATTTGACCAAAATAAAACTAATTGGCAGTTATTTTTCAAGCATAATTGCCACAACAATTGATTGATAACACAAGAGGTTAATCCACCGGCTAACAAGTCATTTCTTAATCCTTAGTTGTAGCCTGATAACACTTATTTTATAGTCTCTGTACACATGGACATTGTCTCCACTTACTCTTTTTTTTCTCTTTAATTACCTTAAGGAAGTCTTGAACTTTAGCACGTGTCAGTAGTAAAATGAGCCGCAGTCTGTGTCTAATTATGCAGTTTGAGTGCAGCATGTTATCTGACTGCTTATAAAAGCTTTATACTGGCTTAGTTTCCCACTTCAACCAGGTTTAATTCTAGCTGTGGTGCCTTAATGTTAGCAGGCTAGACAGCTTAGATACCAAACAGACGTAAACGTGCCTTCTCACTGGCTCTGTATCAGAAACCTTCGTATGGAAAACAACCAGAGTTGGAAAATCTGTGCCAAACGGATACAGATTCATTTGGCCATGCCTCATTAGTTTCCATGGTCCATTGACCAGTTTGGGACAAACATCATGGATTCAATCCACCAACCAATGAGGCTGGACAATGTTAATCTGCTCACATCATGAAGCCAGTTGATTTTCACCACAGCCCAAAATAACTACTGGTATTGTCTTAGTCTTAAAACACTGCAGGGTTGCAATCACAAGCTAAGAAGCTAAGGAATGGTGCTGTTTCAGAGTGTTTCTGCCAACACTCATGGGGCTCAATAGGTGGTCAATGTGGGTAAGGAAATTATAGAAGGAAAGATGGAAATTGGACAAGTTTAAGTTCTCCTTTTGATCTTTGACTTTGAGAGAGAGGGTGCTTTCATTGGCTTCTGTTTTTGAAAACACTGGAAGTGGAAAGCATTATTCTCCTCTTTGTGCACAGAAACGTTCTGGCTAATCCAGAAACAAAAGGAAGGAATACGTTGTCACACCAACACAGTATTCATTAGAATTATTTTAAGTTATGTTTTGATAGGAAGATCCTGCGACTGAGTAATCCTAGACTCAACAGGTGGATTCTGGGATGAGTTTTGATGTAGATATAGCTATGTGTGTTGGGCATATTTGATCTCTTAACAACAATTCAGACATCTGTTTTCCTCCTTATTGAAGAGTTTAAAGACTACAGTATTAATGCTTTGATAAGTGGGCTGTCAATAACTTTTTTAATAAGGATCAATATAAGGAAGATGAAATGACCATTTGAGGCAATTTATCAGACTTTCAGCAACTTCCTCTAGACTCGAGAGCAACAAACGGCTTCATATATAGTTTTACACCTGTAAACAGAGGCGTTTATGTTCAGAGTCAGCGGAGTTCCCCTTTAAGCTTCCATTTTTGCCGATGTGAAGCAGGCATTGAAGCTCTGCACCCCTCCCATGGTGTGCCATTTGTTTGCCCCTGCAGGAAGACAATATCAAACAGCCCCAATACAGGCCCTTCTGCGTCACACTTCCTGATAAAGGTTAGAGGGGAGACAAGAATGGAATGGAGGGGGGGATGTGTTGCTGCTCTGTACAGTACACTGAGAGATCTGGGAAGCTTTCTGCTTGTTTGACATGTTTTGCAGTCTGCATGTTCACTGGAAAATCCCAGACAACCAAGTGATTTCCCTAAATGTACATGAGCTCAAATGTTCATGTTCACTACCACACACTCTGAAACACACAGATATAACAGCTGACACACACAACCAGAGTCAGACTCTCCAGGGAATGCATAGGAGTACTTCCCATAAGCCTTACCATGACGTAAGGAGACAGTTATGTGCACAAAGTAGGCTTTTCTCAGCGCTGCCCTGGGGCCATGTAGGCAGACAGAATCCACAATAATGCTGTAGTTGAGGAACTGGAGACTTGGAGAGAGGGATATTATTCTCTCATGCTATGTGAGGCGTTTCAAACTAATAAAACAATGTAGTCTAACAGGAGTCAGGACACTCATCATATGATCCAATCTCTTGCATGAATAAGGCTATATTAAGTCTTGTAACGCATGATCACAACCTCATTTTGTCTCTACTGACTGTCTGCTTTATGTTGTCTGACCCATAAGGACATTATAGCATTCGTAAAGCAGTTTCCAACACTGCATATAATGGATTGTTTAAGCTACTGAGCATATAGAGGAATCAAAGAGAAAACGATCTATACCCGTGATTACCAGCAAAGTCGGCTTGTTGGATATGAAGAGAAAACTGTTCAGCACGATAGTAGTTGGTCACGATAATGCCTCTCACGGATCCATGACAGCTGATCAATATTCAATTATGCAATGTTTGTGATGCACTCTGCGCTATATTCAGTCCCTCTCTTTCCTCTTGCTTTCTCTATGCTATGCCAGTATTTTAACATATGAAACGTAAACTAATGCTAGCATAATGAACGCAGGTTCCCATGTAGACCTAGCTCTAGTAAGAACTAGACTCTTGGAAACAATAATACAAATGCACCTAAATGGGTATTATTTGTTTTCAAACCAAATAAAATAGGAGAGCCAGAGATTTCTAAGAAGAGCAATTCAAAACTAAAGATGAAAGCACCACAAATCTCCATTCACATCTCAGAAGTTATTCCTACAGTATACACAAGGCTGTCACCTGCTCCATTCACAAAGAGAATCCAGAAAAAACACTTAAGACCATGAGCAACCCTCAAACATCTGGCCTTGAATAAAGAGAGAATAATAGAGCAACATCGTCAATAGGGACATTTCCTTTTCATCCAATTAAGTTAGCTGTTGAAACCAATTTGATGCTAAATATAGCCAAGATGGGCATTCTCTCACTTCTATCCACCAATTTGGAATAAATAAGGCTCTCTACATACTGTAGTAAGGATCCGTTGTACCCAAATGTGGGGCACAGTTAGGCTTCTGTCCTCTGATGGGCTCTATTCAGTGTCTCAATATGGTGTTCACATTACAGAAGCTCATCTGTTTCTGTCAGTAGCTGTTTTCCAGTGCGGGGCTAAGATGTAGATGCTAACGGACAACTCAGTTATTGTATTATGGATGTTTGCTTAAGGGGACCTATCATGCAAAATGCACCTTTTTGTACGTCTTTTATACATGAATATGTGTCCCCGGTGTGTCAGGGAACTCACCAAGTGTCAGAAAACACAACCCTCTCTCTTTTCCGCCCATACCCAAATCTCTAAAAACGGGGCTACAGCGGATCTGATACAGATTTGAAATATCTCTGACGTCAGTGACGAGGAGCTCCGCCTATATGGCCAACTCTCCACCAATCAGGGGAATGAGAGGTTGCCGTGGCATGGTAACAGCATGGTAACAGCATGGTAACAGCATGGTAACATGACGCTCGTAACTCGGCCCCTCCTTTGCAGGGGGGTGTGGTCAGCTGCAGCGCATGCAAAGAGTGGAGGAGAGCAAAATAGAGCGAAATGAGGCATGGCTAAGATGCATGATCTGTTTGGTATTTTGAAAAAGAAAACATATAAATATACCTTTTTATATATAGGTATGGCCCTACAATATATTATTCAAACATAGCATGATAGGTCTAATTTCCCGTTCAGCTATACCCACATTCTGAGCTGAAGATGGTTTTTAAAACAACATATCAAGATGCAAAATTAAAACCTTGTCTGGAGAACAATTATATATTCAAGAGGAAGTTTGCTGACAAGGCCTTTAGATGGCTACCCTCTCTTGTAGGCTAGCTATGTCAAATATTTTCCTAATTATTTCATCCTCATGGGTGAAAGGAAGTTGTGCAGACCATTGTAACCTACTGATAGTAATGTTTTTCCTTTTTCATAAATGTTGAATTATGCCTAAGCGCTTGCCGTGTAACTTGGCTACTTTGAGAGCACTGCTGTAGCTGGATTACTGCTGCTCTGATGGGAGCAGGTCAGATGTGGTAAGGCTGTGCTCGGCCCGAGGGTGGCGGGCTGAGGGAAGGTCTAAAGGGCATTATGCTGATGATGAGGCTCCACAGCCGCAGCACTACAATAGGTTGTATTGTTTGACACCAGCAGCCCAGATCACATTCAGTTCACTGTGAGTTCATTTTCCTCATCCTGGCTGCAGCATCTTTGTGACCACAGCCTTACCAACCCACCATGCTGCCCACCCTGAGGAAGCTCAATGTAGCAAGTGTGGTTAATAATAGAGCTGGACCTTCTTTTTTTATCAAAACATCGTAAATATTGCGCTTATGTGCCGTTTTCTATCATTTTCTATCCCATCAATGCATTTAGTGTTCAGTTCAAAGATCAATTTGTTCAATAGAAGAATATCTGACATTATTTTTAATCCCAATTAGCAATGTATAGGATATTGAAGGAAGCATAAAGGGAAGAAATTAGTACACTATAATAGATTTGTATTTACAGCATGTCATTTGGTTACCTTATATTTACTTAATATCGTGTAGCACTAGTTAATGGCGTGTTGGTTGTTTTAGTCGGCTGAGTGCTAATGGTTTCGCTCTGACGTGAAATCTACTCTAATACTGAAAGGGATTATGTATACAAACGATGCTTGTGTTTCATAGTTTGGTCCCAGCAGCTGTTCTAAGCTGATGTTTTCTCTTCATGGATATTACCCGTTTGCTTTATCTCTCATTCACATCTCGCCCTTCCCTCTGTGCAAACATCCCATAATTCTCATGACCTCATATCGATGTACCCCTGCATTCCTCTTTCAGATGGACCCCTCCTTCTCCCTCGACACACACACACTGAGCTCACACACTGTCATGATATCACCGATCACCAGCTTATGTGCAAGCACTCGAAGGGCTGGAAAAAGCAGGAGTGGTCAGTAGGATGTAAAGAAGCAAGTAGGGAGTCCTTGGCAAAACTTTAAAGTAACAGACATTTTACATCTCTGTATGAGGCCGAACGGTTTACAGAGTCTAAAGTGTCTTGGTGTCTGTATCAGTAAATGTTTGTTGCCACTCCTTTTTTAAATGTTTTAGTCTTTGAACTTTCACTATATAACAGAAGTCATTCCTTACTTTCCTCTCGCACGGCTTGTCAACACCAGCAGCCTTGCACTCAAGCATACCTTGACCCTTGACCCCTCCTCATTATGGCAGGGCCCCCAAGCCACATGTATGGATCTGAGCCCCATGGCTTAGCGCCGTGTTGCTGTTCAAACAGTCACTCAGCTCGGTTATTAACCAAACGATTTTAGAGCATATTTTTAGTGTCTTTCCTATAATTAGGATATTAGACAAACAGGATGAAGCATTAGTAAATGGATTGTTGTTGTACTGGTGAACCTTCATGCAAATATCTCAATTGTTTATTCTGCCTGGAAGTAATGTCGATATAAAACCCAGCATTGAGCTTTCAGTCTTGGTATGTTTTGTTTTTTTCGCAGGAAAGAAATCAACAGAGAGCATTATGTTGTAATCTCTGGAAGTATTTCACTTTAGGGAAATGTACTCTCCCAGAATAAGACGATGAATCTCACATACACACATTAGCTGATGTGATATTAGAGCTACGGTGACAAGTGGTCAAATAATAAGGAAGTTGCGTGTTTTGAAAGATATTAAGTGTGAGTATATTGACCTGTAGTTCAAAGCTAGGTTATTTTGTATTTTTTTTTGTACTTATCTTTTTTTTTGTATTTCTTATCATAAGCACAAACCTACAGAATTGCAACATTTACATATTTTATGTCTTACAATCTTTCTGCATCGAAAATGAGACACTAGTACACCCAGCGTACACATACTGGTCGTCGTGCAAAACCAATACAGAGATAATTGACAAGACCAAACCACTAAGTAGAGATGATCCGATCACGTGATCGGGGATCGGCGCCGATCACGTGATTTTCAAAAGATCGGAATCGGGAGAAGGGGATCGGGAATATTTTTTAATTTTTTCAATATTTTGTTTTATTTTTTATTTAATGTTACAAAACAGAAATGACCATGTTCAAGTCTTAAAGTCATCCTGAGGCCTTAGTTTTGGTTTCAAATTACACAACATCATGTATGTGTTGCTTCTTTGGGGCTTTCCTTTTTTTTCTCTTGATGCATTGCATAAAGATCGGATCGGGAAAAATCGGTATCGGCAAATTGTCAAAATCAAATGATCGGAATCGGATCGGGAGCAAAAAAAGGTGATCGGGACATCCCTACCACTAAGTACAGCAGAAAACATGCATAGTCATAAATAATAACAATTAAGGGGAGAAAAGAATAAACAAATGAATCAAGATAACATGATAAGTTTAGGGGACTTGACCTTGATCATACACAGCTAGGTTCTTGATGAACAATATTGTGCTGTTAAGCTTAAATGTATTTCTTAATGCAACTCCTGCCCTGCCACCCCTTAAGTGCAAAATGTTCTCATCCTTTGCACACATAATGGAGATTCATGCATGGTTCCCCCCTCGCAGGGGGTCGGCTGGTAAACAGTTCACGAACAAAGCAATATCGGTCAAGCTAATTGGATAAACCATGCATGGTTCCCAAGAGCTCACACTACAACTAAAAAGCACAAGCGCCGTTATGAGAACTCGTCATTAGACGGGGAGCCTGGAAATCCGTCCATATTAAACTTAAATGTATCTCATTTAACTTGTTTTCATCTATGATGATTAGGATTCTTTACTAGAAAATTTGACCAATCAAATGATGATTACATATCATTACTTTACCCTTCAATGTTAGTCACATCATTTCAGGGTTGTTCTGCTCTAAAAATAAGTTGAAAGCTTTTAATATGTTTCTGCTATTGTTGCCAGAAAGGAAAAGTTGAACTTGATTAATGTGTCGCCATGGAGGGAATGGTAATACAGTTTTCCTTGCAGGGTAAGAGGTTGTTTGCCAAAAGCACCTAAATAAAATGCTTACCCTCTGTTTTGAGGTTAGCCCAACCTCACTGTCATGTAACCACAGAAAGCCCCTGGCTGACTGGGCAGACTTCTGCATTGTTAGAGGACGCTTTACTGTCCACAGTGACTCAATGTTTTAGAAAATGACAAATTGTTGGAGTTTCTATATGTCCTGTGGGTTTGAGGGAATCTCTGAAATGCTGTGGCGGGATGTGGTGACCAATTAAAATGAGAATTGTTGCATATAATGAAAGTAACTGGTGGGAACAAGCAGGAACAAAAGAAGTGGAAGGATGCTGCATCATCTTGGACTAAGACCACAGAACAGAGGGGAACTTGGCTATGGCAGATAACAAGATGAATACGTGTCAGCAAAATGCTGCTTCACACATAATCTTTAAAGTCCAACAATCTGTAGCAAGCTTAAGTCACGCCGGTTAAGCCAGTAATTACAGAGCGCACAGACTTAAAACCGGCTTTTAGCTTTGGCTGCCAAGGTAGGCGGAGTGGCTGCCTTTTTTAAAGTAACAATGGGAGTTGTAATGATACAATAAAATATTGCACACAATATACATTATATCACAACTTCAAAACATAGACCCTGGGCTTGTTTGAGGGGATGTTGTGTGAAAGGCTTGGTGATGTGTTTCCATGAAAGCTAGATTTGCTGTGTTCATGTTAAGCAGTGTTGTAAACGGTAAAGCCTGATCGATACATGCCTGATCGGTAAATATTGTCAATTTGTAATACCGTAATTTCCGGACTATAAGCCGCTACTTTTTTCCCACGCTTTGAACATCGCGGCTTACGGCCCGTCCACACTACAGCTTCAAAAAAAGCTTGGAGCTGGGCGTGTCTGAAGCTTGGGGATTTTATTCGAGCCCCGCAACCAACAACCAATCACATGAATGTCCCGCCCCGTTTACGTAGTGTTAACATAGCTAGCAAGCTATGCTTGGATATACTGGATAGGCGAAAGCCTACCAGTTTCACCCACTGTCTCTGCCACCTCCCCCCATGCCTGGTTCCTCCGGTTGTATCCCGGTAAGTTAATAGGGACTGGTCATACAAAACCGGGTGATTTGCTACGGCGATA
>CALSBZ010023479.1:2580-14294 GCA_943591055.1 Gobionotothen gibberifrons
ACCGAAATGCATTGTGGGGAGCGTAGCTACACTTTGCTCACGTTGCTTGCGTCAAGAAGATACAAAAGTTGAGCCATGTTCAACTTTTGAATCTTCGACGGAGGCGTCAGCCAATCAAATCCCGTTTATGAAAATCTGCCAGTACAACTGCTAGCCAATCAAAACGTGTGTATGTTGGGAGAGCCAGACCGCAGGTACTCCGCCGGTCCGCAGCACCACGGAGAGAGCCTCCCCGCTGCTGCTGCTGCTGCTGAAGGAAGGTGGAACACTTTTTAACTCTTTTTTTCCCCCTCTCTTTTCTCCCTGCTTCTGCTGCAGGCTAGCAGGCTAGCAGGCTTTTTTGCTTTGTATGTCCGGGGCGGGAGATTCATGTGATTGGTTGTTGGTCGCGTTGCTCCCAAGCTTCAGCCACGCCCACCACAAAGATACTGCTGCTGTGTGGACAGGCCGTAAGTGCCTTACTTACTCAAGGGCACACTAGTGGTGGTGTTCCAGGCGGGATTTGAACTCGCAACCTTCCGATCATCAGCCCACCTCACTATCCATTAGACCACCAACATTTAAATTTACAACAAAATCTTCTGATAGGGGTAAGCTTAAACCAGTTGCTTTCTAAATCGTGTGAACTCCTATATAATGCAGAGAAAAAGGCTGTAGCGTTTAATGGAAGGTAAGAGTAAGAGTGAGAGTGTCAAATACCTCAAGAGTTATATCTCATTTCAATAGATCCTAATCTGATAGAGAAAAAATGCGTTATGAAACCGCTCCACATAACTCACATGGACTCAGACTTGAAGCAAAATGGCGAGTGGTTACGAGTGGGCAACTTGACCTTCAATCATGAGAAACCAGAGCGAGAATTGTACCAGCGTTAGTTGCCAACACTCAGATCTCAACATGTGGGACTTGTTCAGTTCTGTGCCTAATAGGAACAATACAATATAGGCTATAGTCACACCATGGGGAGTGTGATCCTCGGAGAACTGACGCACTTAGGCAAGAACACATTTGATAGAAAGTACCGTTTGCTGTAGCATGATTTTTGTAAGTAAAGGGGAATGTGGTTCCTCAAGCTGGATGGGCTTAACGACGCACATCCTTTTAGTTTTTTGCCAAAGAGATATCAAATGCAGGAACAGGATATATGTTTAGTCTTTAGACCGGGATATTTCCCGTTTCAGTCCTGACTTTGATGGACTGAGGCTCCCTTCTGAGCAGATGTACTTGTTTTTCATTCATTAAATCCTCTTAGTTGTGTTACCTTGCAAGAAACAATGCACCCTCTTCCTCAGTTTCTCTATCGAACCTGACTTTTATTTCCTAAATGTATTGTATAAGATGTGGCACAGGCAATCCATTTGTCCTAAAACGCACTGGTTAGGTAACAACTGTATTTTCTGCTGACATGAGCCCGTTACTCATCTCACACACACACACACACACACACACACACACACACACACACGGCCTCCTGCTGCATTTGTTGGGAAAACATTGATTGGCTGTGACCATGCTGTGAAGGCACTCTGTCCTCCTCTCACCCACAAGACAGAAGGCATGCAATCAATATTGATCTGGGGAGAGAATGATCTGAGCATGTGCCACTGAAATGCTCAAAGTGACAAAAAGACAGAGTGTTATATTCATTTTGATTGACACACTGAGACAGCTTGCCTTGGTTCACACTATTTCTTAAGTTTTTGGAAGGAAGGGGTGAGGCAATTGATTTTGAATGTGACTAATACTGAGGCCAGGGGTGAAAAGAGGTCGCTTGCAATTTCTGAAGATTTAAACCATGCAACATGAGACATGCTGCTATGTTATCCAACACACCATGAACATCTTATGAAACACCATAAGGGGAGGAGCTTGGGCTTAAATCCAACTCATGCAGTATGTACGCATTATATAAATAAGACTGAATAATTGAATTAAACTAATATACACAGTGTTACATACGTCTTTTCTCTACACTTGCTTTATGCAAAACCTTCAGCACTGCAGGGTAGGAAAAGAAAACACACAGAAGCTTTAGAAAGAATAAGATCAGAAGTGTGCTGCTTAGGTAACCAAGTCCAGTGCGTCATAACGCGTCTGACCTCAGTGCGGGAGAGAAAGGTGGGAATGGCGCCTCTTACTGGTGACACGGTACAGCTACACTGGGAACAAGTAGGTCACCTGTACTAAATACTAAAGTTTGAATGAAAACTTCTCACATTACAAACTAGAAATGCACACATGTTGCGTCCCCTTACCTAAATCCACTGCTGCGTTGTACTTCTCCAGAGCCTCAGAGTGGTTTTTCTCTCCCCGCAAAACCTGCCCTTCGATCCAGAACTTCCTCGCTTTGCTCTCGGTTGCAAACAGTTTACCCAGCAGGCCACTGAGCACCACGTCCAGTCTCCTGTCGTTTGGCAGGCCATCTTTCTTCTCGTTAAACTGTTCCTTGCACTGCACACACTCTGTGATCGCCTCGTCCTCCAGGCAGATTTTGCAGAAGGTGTGTCCGCACTCCACGGTGGTGGGCTCGTGGAGGAGACACTTGCAGAGGCGACAGGAGAACAAATCTAGTGCTTCATCATCTCCACATTCCCCATCACTTTCAACCCCTTCTTCCTCACTGCCGCTGCTGGTGCTTTTCCCTCCAGGCCCAGGGACGCCCAGCTCTTTCTCCCGGAGAGTCCTAGCAATTGTATCCACCAAAAGAGGCAGTTCCTCCGGGTGCAGTTTCCCCAGACTGGCCGCTGTGCAGTATGAGTCCAGAGCCTCAGAAATCCTCCCTGCTTGGGTCAGACAGTCGGCTTTCCTCAGACAAAGACCCCTGTCTGGATGCTGGAGGTCTGCAAGCTGGGAGGTGTAGATCTCAGCGGCCAGGCTGTAGTCTCCAGCCCGGTTCACCTCCTCTGCCACCTCCAGCATGTCAGTGCAAATCCCCGCAGCCCCAGGGTTGGAGAGCGGGTGGACGAACATCTCGACCCTCGTCCCCATGTTGGAGAATGAGATACTCAAACAATAAAGGAGAGCTTCCCTGATGCTCGACTCTCACTGCTAGCCATTGATGTTGTAGACGACCTCCCCCACGATAAAATAAAGAGGTGTAAAGTAACTATGTTCATTTACTCAAGTACTGAGGGGCTTTATTTGAGCATTTCCATTTTACTGCTACTTTGTTATTATACTCTTCTACAAGTCAGAGGTAGTTTAGTTCCACCTGGAGTAAATTCACAAGCTACCCTGCAGCATATAAAGTTATTCAAACTAGCAGCACCTTAACCAGCGTTGATAAACACATTAGCATCAATATTTTTCATCTAAACATATACTTAATATTATTTTTAACCTGCATAATTTGTACTTTTACATAACTTTAAGTATATTTTGATTTCAATACTGTCCTACCTTTGCTTTTTGAATGCAGGACTTTTACTAGAAACAGAGCATTCCTACACTCTGGTGTTTCTACTTTTTAACTAAAGTACAATATCTTAAGTACTTCTTCCACCTCAAAATGTGACGTCACCAACGGGTCCAGCTGGGGTCCGTGTAAACACCAGCCTCTGAATCACTGAGGGGAGTAGAAGAAGAACTGCGTACTTAGAAAATAAAAACTTCGTCACATCACATAGCACCACGTCTCTTGGCCAAAACAACGTGTCCCTTTCTTAGGAGAATACAAAAATATATTCTACAGTCTCCTTCTGTTGAGTCGAGAGGCGGTGGGTAAAGTCCTCCGTGCTCAGCATGTAAGAAGCTTAATATCCATGGTTATTCGGCGTTACGATGACATTATTAACTCGGCAAAAAGCTACGTTTTCAACACATTTATAACAAAAAAACATTAAAGTCCAGTTTACATATGTTTAAAACGACAGACCCAAAAAGCCCCTCTCTCTGCTTCAGCCAACTGCCGCCGATCAGCCGTTTGTTTTTATGTAAGAGAGCTCTAAAGCCGAGAGCTAACGTTAGCTTATGTTACAGTGGACTGAAATCACGTTCATTCCTGAGAGTTGCTCATTGGCGCATTGAAGCCCAAAACGAGCAACTGTAGGTTCACAAAGTATCCGTATGTGGGCCCGCGGAGCATGCGCAGTTGAGTTTTCTCTTAGAAAATAACTCTGTATTAAGATTTGTCACGCCCTTTGAATTAGACTGTGATGATTTAAACAAGGGCTATTAAAGGGTTAGTGCTGGGTAGTTAATTTAATGAAAAAAAGTATACGCTGATTTACAAACGTGTCTTTCTCAAAGTAAGTATATGGGAAAAAGTCTTTTTGGGCCAAAATTACGTCACGGAAGCTGTAGTACCACCGTTTTGGCCACTACGGCCATTCATACAATTCGGCTTCAAATGCCGGAGCACTTCCTGGGGGCTTGGTTCACACCGCTTGTCGAACTCCACAAATCCACCTAAAACCAATGTCCAAAAAGATTCTGTAAATAATCACAAATTCGGAAATGTCCTCTTCTTTAAGAGCGAAGAGTAGGGGTTGAAAATAACGCTCCCGTCGGGGTACTCCTTACTGGTCGTTAGCCTGCTAGCTTCAACAGCTAAAGGATGATGCGCCTGCTTCTACGGATTTGATGTACATTCGCTGATCAAGCGTCACATGACGCAAGAAGGGCTCCCCATTGGTCCATTAAGTGGCTCATTTATATAACGCTTAGATATATATTGTGTAACCTCTTACAGGCAACAGTGGGAGACTGTCTGTGAGCTTCATCCAAACAAGCTCTCAGTTTCTGGCATGTAACATGTTTCACAACATGTGATATTCTATAACATGCATTCAGGTGTAAAAGAAGAATGGTGGTATAGTCTGTGTTGAATCAGCAACTTTATTTAATTTACATTGCACTTTAAAGTTCAGGTTTGGCTCCATTGTGCTTCACAAAGACGGACATGCTAATATATGTGCATTTAAAAAAAATATAAATAAGTTAAAACACAATACAAATGCAAAATCTGATTTTTTTTCCCTTTTAAAGATACATGCAAAAATAAAAGTGGTGTCAATGAAAGCAATAACAAAGGCATCATGTCCTGCTGGTAGTGCAGTAAGGGGTGAAACCATGTTAAAGAGATTCTTAAAGTCTAGACAATGAGAGTGATTTTGACCTGTATTTAATGGCAGGGCAGTTTAAGGTTGCAAGGATAGGACTGATGTGTTTTCTTGGACCATGGTTATAACGTGGCAGGAGAGTTCTGAATAAATTGTTAATGGGAAATGTTAGCCTGAGGAAGGCCTGGATAAAGGGAGTTTCAGTCTGGATGATATTAGTGCACTAGTGACTATTTCTAAATAAAAAGATGATAGGAAATGCCACATTTTGGAGATGGTTCTGAGTAGGATAAACTGGAACTGACAACTGCATTTAATTGCCTGTTCCAACTCTGTATTGTCCTCATTTAACTGAAGAAAACTATAAGCCAAACAGCTTTTAAAGTCTTGGAGAAAGTCTAAAGTTGCCTGCTTTTTGGGGATTAAATGGGAGAGTAGATATATTTTAAAGTTTGGAGGATTTTTTCAAATAAGAGCATCCAAAAACAACAAATAGAAGTGCACCTACAACTGAACCCTGCAGAAAGCCAAATTAAATATTTACTTATGAGATTTATGAACTGATATTGGAAACACTGATCCGCCTGTTTGAAATGTAACCAGTCAAGTGCGGACAACGAAAAGCCGACCCAGCATGTCCAACGATCAGAAGGATTATAGCAAACTATGATAGAGCGTTTACCAGCACCACTTTGTCCCTGCTTAATCCCCAGTCCTCACTGTTGGATTGATTCATTTAGTTTTATGTAATGCTTTATGTAAGCAGTGTTACATGTGTTGCTTTGGGAGAAATATTTCTGTGAATGATTGAACTTCCATTATAGAAAAGTACAATCAAACTCCTTTTTAGTGTTGTTGTGTTGAATGATGTGATGTAAGTTGCTCTTTCAGTTTGCATAACATTTATTATGTAATTATGTTATCATACTGTTCTCTTCCGAATATGACAAATTATCGAATTCAAATGTGTAGGCTACTTGATGCTCTGGCCAAAAAGAGTTAATAATAAACGTTTGTTTTAAAATTCAGCAACATTAGCATATCAGCTCTCGATGGTGACAGTGGGTGAATGATAATGTTTGGGCTGAATGAAGAAGGTACGATTTAAGAGTAATTTGGTTATTTTGAAAGTATGGTATGCAATAATGAAATTATAGCTTACACAATTCGTCTCCTTGATGTCTTTAAACAATAGTTGCATAATTTCCCCTGTAACAATAATTAGGTTGGAGTTCAACATATTTTGACAATCATGAATGTGTGTGTGCTGCTTCCATAAGAGGGAACAGTTCCGTGTTAAAATATTATCTAAGCCGGTGTTTACCTGCAGGCTGAACTGGCACAGCCCCATGATGCTTTGCATAACCTTTCCTAGGACAGATTGTCCAAGAGAGAGTGTCACAACTTTACAATATACAGGAACGATACTGTACAGGTGTGTAGTTAGGATAAAAGAACAGAGGTTAAGTACGAAGGCGCACCTGTGTGCATGTGTGTCTTTGGACAGATTTTATAACCGCGAAAGCATCGCAACCATGCAAGATTCAGTCAAGAAACTATGTGTTGTTTAAACAAGTTATGCAAATGGTATGTAAGACAACAGGACAATGTGACCTTCGAAAAGAAGAAACCAAGATATTTAGTATAAAAAATGATTTTATTTATATGAAAACCTGTCTTTCATGAAGCATATTCAGGCAGTAGCCCAACACTGAAACACATGAGCACATACTACAGTTTAAAAAAGCCGAAATAACATCTGAGCTGACAGAAAATGCTCCGTTTTAGTTTAACACACGCAGTTAAGCTCACACACACTATTTTATGAACGTGTAGGTTCACCTGCTGAATTAAAAACAGAACAAAAGAAGCAAAGAAAGTGAAAAGCAGATCCAGGCAGTAGAAGTATAGATTCACTCTTAAAGTATTACTGAACAGCTGACAGAAGAGATAACATCTGATCCTTTTATAACACACACTATATGATATTTTTAGTATTTGACCTAACATTGTAATCCCCAGGTTTTAGAAATGTAATGTAATCGTCTGATTACGTCTTTTTGTATGTAACTGAAAAGGAATACAGTTACCATCCTGATGACATAACCCTGTTACGTGGACTCGTTACACCACAAGCTTGATGTTAACATGCTAGATTGTGAGTATAGGATCAGTGTGTGACCTGGTGTGACCGCATGTCAGCTTCTCCGTTATGTAAAGATCTCTTACTGAGAAATGTAGCATAACCTCAGGGAACCTGCTCACCCGATACACCCAAGCCATCGGGACAAATTAAATCAAGAACATCCAGGTTTAGCACATACTGTATGTTGCACCCTCAGCAGTCAGCAATGCACAATAGAACACCTTATTTATAGTACATTACATTTAGCTGACGCTTTTATCCAAAGCGACTTACAGTAAGTACATTCGAAGTAAAATCTCACAAAAGCCCAGTTTCAGCTACAATAACTACAGAACAATTATACAGAGTAGAATACATGAAACAGAGAAGTCTATTTAAACAAGAATATAACTTACAGTGATTGCTGAGTCAGTAGGTAATGTCCTCACCCGGTCGAGATGCACACTGGACATAGTACTTGAATGTGTTGCAAATATATTTACATATTATCATGTTGAAGGGATCTCTGTATTGTGTGTGAGTGGGTGCTTTGGAGTGTTCCTTTCCATTTGACTTGTATGAAATTGTAGAGTTTTTTTTATAACTAAACAAACATGCTCTCCATGCTTTAATGCCTCTGTCCTTAGACACCCTCTGTCTAAGGATAGAGGGTGTAGTTTTTCTCATATTGATATTCTGAACAATCTGTGCTGTTGTATTTGCTGCAAAGTGTCTCTACTGTAGGCTATTTTTATTCTGTACAGCACTTTGGCTCGACCAAAAATCGCTTATAAATGTGCTATATAAATAAAACTTGATTTGATTTGATTTGATTTGATTTAATGTTCAAAAAGCTCTTTATTTTTCTCATACTGCCTGCCTCTTTTCACCCTCTGTCTGAAACCAGAGTCCAATCTGCTCTGATTGGTTAGCTGCTGGCTGGCTCCGTTGTGATTGGTCAATTGCTTCGAGATTTCCTGCCCCTTAGCCTATCACGTACAGTGTGTTGGAGCGCTAGCCAACAGAAGCTTAAGTGTAACATAGTGATGTCACTGTGTTCAGGAAGCAAACAAATGAGTCCAATCGAGAAACTCCCTCTGGAGAGAACACAGGGATTTTAGCCTTTGCAGACCATTTACATGCACTCAAACCTCGCTGCACCCGCGCTGCACCCGCGCTGCGAGGGGGACCAAAGTTCCCATCAGCAAAAACACGTGGGTTTGCTATCCTGGCTCCAAAATGGTGGAATGAGCTGCCCATTGAACTCAGGACAGCAGAAAGCCTACACATCTTCCGGCGCAGACTGAAAACTCATCTCTTTCGACTCCACTTCGAACGATAGAACTACTAACAAAGAATTACTAACAGAGCACTTACATACTAATAAAGGACTGGCTTATCTAAAGCCAGTTGAGTAGCACTTGAAATGTTGTGGCTCTATGAAACCTGATGTACTTATATGATTCTGTTTTCTTCAAGGTTGTATCTTCCTGGTCGAATGTACGTCGCTTTGGATAAAAGCGTCAGCTAAATGCAATGTAATGTAATGTAATGTAAAACACACTACAGGAGAGGCAGACCCTCAAAAAGCCCAACAGGACCGCATTAAAAATATCAGTTATTCCTCTTGCTACACTTTCTACTTGTTTACTGTACAGGGTGGATTTAGGCACGAGAGCTGAAATTGAGATTAAAATGAATGTTAAATTCCCTGATATGAGTAGTCCAAGCGAGGGAGTAAGGGGGGCGATCCTATCAAGATATGGGCTCGAGTTACATATGTATTTTTAGATGTAGGATTTGAAGCTTTAATCAGATGCATTGGTGTCGGGAACGGAAGTCAGCATCCAAAGTCACGACGGCGGCGTTTCTTAATCTGTGTAGTAATCCTGGCGCTCACCTGAGGCTCCTCTGACGGTCTGTAATCTTTGGGATTACACCAACAGGCCAACGTGGCAGGAGTCATGAGAAGCAGCCAGCGAATCATTTCCAAACACCTACTGACTTGGAAAGGGTCCAAGCATGTGTGAGCACGACACAGCTTGTAGGCTTGGGGGGTCGCGGATTACATGTGAGGGTTATGTCATCAGAATACAAGAACAGGTCACTTTATTCCCTTACATTAAAACAATCTGATTAGTTACATTTCTAAGATTGGGGATTACTAGCAGGATTACAGTGTTACTAACAAACAAACAAAGTGTTTGTTATAAAAGGATCAGATGTTGTCTCTTCTCTGTCAGCTGTTCTGTTCTGTAGGATAATACTTTAAGAGTGAATCTATACTGTAAGGGAAACTTCTGTGTAGCAATGCAGTGGGAGTCACCGACTCATGAAGGAGACACAGGAGGAGCAGGAGTTCTGATGTCAAACACTGAGATTTAATACAAGTCTCGGCCGGAGAAATTCACATCACAAGTCACAGCAACCAGAGGTTCTGACTGCACGGGTGGGTTGCCATGTCAATTCTGATCAGCCTGTGTCTTGGTAGACCATTTAACTAGTTTACAGAGAGTCATAATCAACATATTGGGGATGGGCCTTGATACCTGGAGACTGTCTCTGACCCCCTGCTGTGCTTTTGAAGCCAGCGTTCTCAGAGTTTTATAACTCCCTACTTCCACCAGATCAAGTCGTAAAACGTTTTGTATCAACATGTAGCTGCCTTATCACGTTCCTTACGGGAGATAACGATCAGGGCTGATCGTAAATGCACAGATGCAGGAAAGGGTCAAATTCCTGGAGTGAAGACAGAATTATTCCCTCACATATACTTCTACTTTTTTAAACTGTTGTATGTGCTCATGTGTTTCAGTGGTTTTGTATAGGCTACTGTCTGAATATGCTTCATGAAAGGCAGGTTTTACTGTCAATAAAATCATTTTTGACCCTTAATATCTTGGTTTCTTCTTTTTTAAGGTAACATTGTTTTCTATTTTACTCATTTGCATTGCATTTGATATTGAGGTAACCCAAAACTAATGGAAAGTTATCGTCTACATAGCTTTTACATTTTGAAACTCAGATTAGGTTACTGATGACATGTTTTACAGGCTACCAGTAACTGTAACAGAATACATTTTCAAAGTTATCTTCCAAACCCTGACAGTGTGATATTGGTACGCATCTCACATGTAGAGCGTCATCAAACCGGCGTCACACTGTTTCCCTGAGTGACCTAGTATTTACTTGCTTTGCTCATGTGTACAAACACATGTCCCTGTTCCTTGAGGAGTTAAAGGCCAGACAGAATGATAAACACATCCACGTGCATCAGAGACTGACCTACATGTTACATCCTGAAGCTCCAGACACAATCCTTATTGATAACATGTCAATATGATTTAGATAAGAGCTGGGCAGTGAGAGGCCGTTTCTCAATCTCGAGGACACTGGCTTCCAAGCCAATATTTCAAGGATGCTACGTCATCGAGTGCCGCCGAAGGACTGTTCCAATCTCCAGCATACTTGGAATTCCACCGAGGCCGCGTCCTTGGTTTGGGGGAAATGTCGAGGCTGCACATGGGTAGACTTCGCGTCCTTAAAATCCCCACAATGCTTTGCGCACGGACCAATTTCAAAAACCCTTGCGGAGAATGGCTGAACCGACGCAGCACACATTTAAATGTAAGTATGTAGTGGCGTAGAACATGTGTTGGTAAATGTGTGACTTTGTTACATTTGTTATCACCAAAAATGTGTTCCGTGAAAGTAAAGCAAGTTCATAATTAGATAGACATCGTGAGGGATTTATTTTCAGTACAGTTTATGTTGAAACCGTTGGAGAGAGTGGCACACTTGTTAGCCTGTTCCATTCTTCTTCATTTTCCGAAGCCGTGGCTTGGAAGTATACTTGCGTCGTTTCTGAAGGAAGTGACTTGGAAGTACACGACTACCAAGCCAGCATCCTCGCGATTGAGAAACACCCAGAGATTCCAGCCCACTCTTTTCAGTCTGCGTACAAATGACACGACTTTGCAAAGTCGTGTCATTTGTACGCAGACTGTGAGACCTTGTTAGAGATTCTCAGCAACTCTCTGAACATACAATACATTTGGATTTGATTTGCTTATCATGGGTTACCAGGCAGAAATAAGTTATGAATAGATCAACATATTTCACATAAATGGGGCGAAGCCTGCGAGCTAGTTCAGGCAGTCAACTCGAGCACCAATGATACATTAACACATGACGCACCTCGTCCCTCTTCCAACCAACCAAACACATTCTCCTAAACATGCTCAGTTCATGTTCCTGCTGCTGTGTATCATGTTGCTGCTGCTCGCCTGCAAAAAAAAAGTGAACGTTTCAGTTTTTCAGTGCACCCAGTTGGGTACATTTAGGTAAGTGTTTGAAAAGGACATTTTCTAGAGCAGCTGCTTCTTCAGTAATGGAGACGGTTATTTTCTAAAAGGCATTGCCATTAACAAAAAGACCACCATGTTCATGAAATGCCACTGTGTTTCATAATGCAGAATTTGAAAGGTGTAAAGCAGCAAATGTTTACAATGTCAGAAGATCTGATTGTC
>CALSBZ010023508.1:5635-15960 GCA_943591055.1 Gobionotothen gibberifrons
GTGAATTGGTGACTTGACTACAACACTGTCTCTAACCTACATCGTTTTGTATTTCTAAATTGGCAATGTTACCCTTTCGAACCTCTATATAAGATAGTAAAAGATATAAGGGAAATAATGTATATTGACAAAGCCAAATCCTTTTAAAATATGTATTAACAGGTGAACTGCATATATATAACCGGATAAGATTACAAAGAGCAATCTTCTGACTTCTTGAACTTTTCCAGGTTGCACAAGTCCTGCTTTGACTCATTCTTGGACATCAGTCTCCTGCTAGTCTCCCGAGCTCTGATCCCTCCTCGATCCCTCTTTTCCTGTGAGAAGTACTTAGCAGAATCCTCGGTCACCATTTTAACAACCCAGATTTCTCTTATTATTCTCCTTCTCTCTCTCTCTACCTACACTCATTCGTCTTTGATCAGACCCCCGGTATACGCTAGTCAGCGCCCCTAGTTACACCAATCAGCGTGCTATTACCGTACAGCCAATCACAACGCGTGACGTCATTGATAAGCGACTGACCCCGAGCAGATCTGGTAGGCCGAGCAGATATGGTACTGACACCGGCGATGCTGCACGGCTTTTGGAGGCAGGACCAAACCATTACATGTACATAGAAGGGGGTGTACAGAGGCTTTGGATAATTAACTTTTGGAAGAAAATAAGTTAAATGAATTGTAAGTTTAGTGAGTACATTATCAATATAACGTCCTATTAATGTTAATTCTTGATGAATGATGAAAGGTTACTTAAACATTTTTTTCTTAATGTTCTAAAATAGTTTGGGCCACTGTGTCGAGGAGGCTTGCTTGGTAGCACATGTACCTCCGAGTGAGTTCCTTAACCTGTTAAGCCCCAAGCCTGTTTTTCAGGTTTCAGGCTCGAAAATGACATTCCCAGAACAAATGAAATATCTTCCCTTCTAAAAGGGTTAAATTAATAATCTTTTTTCTCAAAGTAATGATAAACCTGTGAGTTGGATGTAGAAAAAAATGGTGGGGTCTTTGCGAATACAATGTTGCTGCAGAGCTAGTAATGTTTTCGCTCTGATATTTGAAAACGGAATTGCAGTTGTATTGCTTATAGATTATCAGAACATTTCAAAGGGGACACAGTCACATTGGATATTAACCTATGGATTAACTACGGCATCGTTTTTATCGTTTTAATGCCATTGAAGACCAGTTTTGACCAGACAAAGACCAAGGTAAGCTATGTTAGCGTTTTTGGCTACCTAGCGCCACATGTTTTGATGTACGTTTTTGTTGATAACGTCGCGAGTTTGTATCTTTCAGTGTTGAGGCGGGCACTGTTAGATTCGGTGTCTTTACGATCATAAACGATGTGTTGGATGTGCAGAGCTAGGATAAGTAATAAGGGAGCTAGGAGTGATTTTCGGTTGGAACAGTCCTTCGGCGGGACTCGATGACGTAGTATCCTTGAAATAGTGGCTCTGGAGCAGCATTTCCTCGACATTGACACCCCATATATTGTCTTTCTTCCTGTGTTTGCCCTCATGTGTCTGATTGTCTGATTGTGTTCACCTGTTGCCCTTGTGTTTCTGCCTCCCCTGCCCAGCTGTGTCTTGTCCTGTGATTACCCTTCTGTGTGTTTAGTCTTGTCTTCCCTTGTGCTCCATGTCGGTTCATTGAAGGTTTCTAATTTCTCTAATTCCCCTCCTCGACTCCCATCCTCGTGTCTTAGTCCCGCCCACAGGAGATGCGAGCAGAGGAGTATAGGAGGGGAACCGAGGAGAGAGGAGGGGAAGCAGCAGGCATTTCGAGAAATGAGAAATCCTCTCCTCTGAGCGGTCATTTTAAAGAGACGTCCATTAATGATGACAGGAGGCACAGCAGCACTCACATGGACAGATGTGTTCATGACAACTCATATATTTACTTTATTTTTAATTAATTGACAGTGCGGTATACAGTAATGAGACAATAACAGGCTACAGGTGCGGACATATACACACACTAGGGGTGTAACGGTTCACAGAATTCACGGTTCGGTACGTACCTCGGTTTGGGGGTCACGGTTCGGTACGGGTTCGGTACAACAAGAAAAAGCAAAAAAAAAGTCCCAAATGCATAATTCCAGGTTTGTTGTAATTTATTTTTGAACAGTAGTGCAAGTTTCAGTTTAAAAATAGTTTTGAATAATTAACTGTATTACACTGTTAAAAACAAACCACAAACAGTACCACACACACTCAGATGCCCAGATTATCTATAATGGCTGATGTCAAACAAAAAGGTTCAATAAGCTGTAAAACTAAAAAGAATATCTTGAAAATATTACATCATAAATAATAGGAAAGTGTTTCAAGAGCGCAGAGCCGTTGAAATATATATGCCAATAGCTTCCGTTATTTATTTTGGTCTCTCGGCTTTCATGTCTATTGGCTTCTTAAAAACAGCGGGGATAAGCTGTTGAACTGCTGTTGTATTTTGCCGGGCTCCGGTGATTGGCAAATCTGGGTGATGCCTTCTGATATGATTTTGCATGTTTGGCATGTGTTACCATTAGCATACCGGACTGCTGTCTAACAACGCCGACACACCGTCCTCGTCCGATCCACCACTTGCACTCCATCGTTATTGTAGTCCACAGGGAACCCGAAATGTTCCCACACAGCTGATTTAAAAGAAGCAGGTGGGTTCTAGCTCCTGTGTGTTATCTGAAATCGCCATACTAACTTTTCTTCTTCTTGTATTTTGTTCGTTTTGTTGTGTTTTCTTCTTGTCCTTCATTTGTTGTTTAAGGGCGGCTGGCAGCAGCTTTTAGGCGCAATACCGCCCCCTGGATTATAAATAGAGTAATGGATACTGCCCTGAATGAAAGACCTTTTTCCCACTAAAAGAAAGGCGTATTCGTCGTGTGACTGCATGTGCCGAACCGTGCCGTCCGAACCGTGACGGTACGGGACGAATACGGATACCGTTACACCCCTAACACACACATATATTTATATAAATATATACAATTTCAGCAGGGCCGGCCCTAGACTTTTGGGGGCCCTAAGCGAGCTTTGGCTTGGGGGCCCCCTCACTCTAGCGCCTTCTCACTACACACAACAGGGAACCAACTTTTGTTAGCATACATATTGTATAAATAAGCATGTAAACACCATGGACCTAACCTCCTCTAGGGGGGGTCCGGGTGCATGCTCCCCCGGGAAGATTTTTTTAATATTATATTTAATATAATATTGAAGTTAAAAGCATCAATCTGGTGCACTTTGATAGCAAAATTAAGAGATCTATGGATACATCTCTCAACACCCATATGAAACAGAACTGTAAACAGATTTTTTTTCATTTTTCATTTTGTTGCTAGGGGGCCCCTTAGTGGCTGCGGGGCCCTAAGCGGCCGCTTATGTCGCTTAATGGGTCGGGCCGGCTCTGAATTTCAGAATCAAATAAGTATGAGAGCACTCTCATAATAACGTAACACAATCAGAGACTATCCCCTTGGCTGAGATACTGTAGCCGTGCGTCACGACTCTTTTAAACATCACTGTTGCCGGAAATACATCCGTGGAGGAACCATCAGTGTTTCCTCGGTTATAGCTCCTCCAGAGAGCCTCCTCGACGCTCGATCCTCGGTCCTCAAAGTGCATTTAGAGAACTGAGATGTCCTTCAACATGGCGGGCTGAAATCCATTTCCGGGTCACTACCGGAGGACCGAGGGTTCGAGGAGTCGAGGAGGTCTAGATCGGCATGAAGGTGTTATTTTCCCCATAATGACCAAGTCGCTGCACATTATCCCGCTTATTACAAGGCCACATTCTCAACAAAGTAACGATATGACTCCCAATATTAATTGAAATGCTTTTATGGATTTAGAAAATGATTTTATTGATTTAAAAAATAGTTGTATTTATTTAAATTGACATGCATCCGCTAAGAAAAATAGTCCGTTGTTACTGTTTGAACTAACGTAGCAACGGCCGGAACTGCTTCAATAGCGTTTTTGAGGAGCTTTTTGATTACAGATTTGAAAACATCGTTGCTTGCTTTAAAAGTAGCACAATTCATGATGTCAAACCTTGGAAAGTATCTAGATATCCCTGCCCTAATGCCAAAGTAACTGGCAACTGAATATGTGTTGCCGTTTCATGTCTATGTCTGGACCGCTGCGTAAAAAGGAGGGTTTCTGCCCAATTACTTAAAAAAACTATATTTATATACTTTATATAAGTATGGCCCTACAATATATTGTTCAAATATAGCATGATATGTCCCCTTTAAATGAACATGCCCTCAGACACTGTTTCCTGAAAGATGTTGCAGGAGGGCCCCGGTACCGGGGTCTGTCGGGCTTAACAGGTTAAGGTAGTATCTGACATATGTGTGCAATCATAATGGCAATGTGTTTTCAGCGTTTCGTGAATATCGGAAAAACTATATGCGAGTAGTTTGGAATAATTTGCGACATGTAAATCGTCAACAATGGTACATTCTCCGTTAGCTTACGAGCTCCTCGTTTGAGCGATCAACTATTCCTCCGCAATTTAACATCAGATTGGATATGGGCTCATTTCCCCAGGAGGAGTTCCTAAGAATGTGCTTAAAATGCATGAAAAACGCAAATTTTTCAAAATGGCCGTCTTTCTGGGGGGCGGGGCTAATGGAAGCCAATTAGAAACATGTCTGCAATTCCATGAGGAATGTCTGTGTCACAATTCCTGAACATCAGAGCAACTATATGTGACTACCACACAATAGGGGGCACTACTGAGCTGTTTTAACAAACAAATTACATTTTTTTTTTACATTCTCTAAAAGGTCGTGGGCTGTGACGTGTGTCCCAAGTTTTGCGTTCCGAAGCACATTTTAGCACATCGTCATTAAAAGAAAAGTACAGGCCACGCCCACATTCGTCATTCGTTGCGACACTTTAAATATAAGATAATGTGTCTGACCGTCCAGCGATGCTGTATACTAAGTTTGGTGTTGAAAAACAAAAAATTGAAATTTAAGTTAAGGAGATAATATGTAGAGCAGGTCCACCCGAATAAGTGTGCAACATTTCAGGTCATTCGGAGTTACGGTGCGACTTTGTACATCTTTCCAAAAATGGAAATGGCCATAGGTGGCGTGTTTGACAATGTTGGACAATTTGAACACATTGACTCCAGAATGTTGAATTTTTCACCGATCCTGGAATCCGTGCAAAATTAGACAACTGTTGAAGCATCCTAAAGCCCTCAAAAACAGGACGAAAGCGCAGTATAATAATAAGAATACCTAGAATGACAATAGGTTCCTCGCACTTAGTGCTAGGACGCCGTTGGGTCCTAGCGCTCCGTGCTCGGGCCCTAATAAAATTGTCTGCCTTAATTAAGTAATGCATTCAACGCAATAATAACATGTTAACTTGCCCAGCCCATACAAATATATATTGCATGGTCTTGCTCTTACTTGTAATCAAAGTCCTGTGGTCTATCCTTCTGGACAAAGATATCAGTGACTCTTTGTAGTTTGTTTGTCTCTCCATCTAATTTTTGGCTAAAGCTAGCTAACGTGGAGGGGGAGCGAGCACATTTGCTTCACCAGAGGCAGGAGAATATTGAGCCTCAGTTCTTTGAGGTCTGACTCAAATGTATTTTTTACTTTAAACCTATGAGCAGGGTTACAATTTGCTGTCTGGTTGGAGCGACTGTGGCTGCGAGGGAGTGCGGTCGTCTTTCAACCAGAAGGTTGTGGGTTCGATCCCAGCCCATGCAGTCAACATGTCGATGTATCCTTGGGCAAGATACTTAACCCTGAGTTGCTCCCGATGGCATGGCCAACGGTGTGTGAATGTGTCTGAATGTTAGGTCCTAGAGTAAGGTACACTGCTCTGTATGAATGGGTGTGAATGGGTGAACGACATGTAGTATGTAAAGCGCTTTGAGGGGTCTTAAAGACTGGATAAAGCGCTATATAAGTACAGTCCATTTACCATATTCCGTGCTGTGCTGTTTCCCCTGACTTCAGCTCATCAGATGTAGGGTGAATATTCATATGGAGCACTGCCACCCACATATAGCCGAACGTATCATCTCTTCTGCCCCCCCTCCCTCTACACCCTCACCCCCCATGCCCGGCCGTCTGTCTCCTCAACCACCGCAGCACCAAGCCAGCGGGTGGAAAATTGCGTCTTGTCATTTAATTTCCCAACCCCCCCCAAAAAATCTTTGTTTTCACAGAATTAATCTTTCTGCTTTGCTCCACTTAAGTTGAAAGCTCAGCAGAATGAAGCAGGCTGTATCTGAATATGCAATCTGTGGGGATTTAGAAGGCACAGAAAGATGAATAATGATCAGCCGCCTTCTTCGCCCTCATGTTACAGTTTGCTCCCCAGAGAAAGCAATAAATTACCTCCACCGAAGAATCAAGGTTCTTCATTGAAATGCATCATTATTAAGAAAACAACAACCTCATTTGCCTCCTACAAGTGGACCAGGTATCAGTGTGTTTCCGTCAACTGTTTGATTAAGCCAAGCATTATTTTGTTTAATAAATTGCTAACAAAGCTTGTCCTGATTAAAATGGTGTCACTAAGAGTCAAGAGAAAGCATGTTTATGCACATGTATTACACATACATCACACCACAAAGTGGCAAATATTACATTTTTATTATTAAAAAATGACTTACTTTAGGAATAACAGGATGACTGTATTGTGTTGAACCAAGTACAATATAATATGTAAAAAAAGGGCATGCTTAATGTTGGGAAAATACTGAATGTACTCTTCCAATATCAGAGTAGCACCTGATAACAAAGGCCCAACTGTAGCTGTGAACATGACAGGATGTATGATTACCTAGAAGAGCATCGGGACTGTTTTAGGAATATGATAGTTTATGTGATTAACATGATGATTCAGCCTCTATGGCAGGGATGGGCAAATGGCGGCCCTCAGATTAATTTAAAAACAACATAATTAATTAAAAAAGATTTGTTTCTACTTGTAGTACTGATGCCGTCCACTAGACTCCTAGTTACGCCACGAGCTGCGTACATGATTTTGTTCGGCAGCCAAATACTGCGAAATAATCTGTGACGCGTTTCCCGGGGAAACCCTCACAAGAAACACCGGCTGTTTTTATGCCTGCTGTGACGTTAAGTTACCGTTTGTAATTATGCCTTTACAAGCTTCAAAGTTGCATTTATCATCTGAATTTGGCGAAACAAGTTTAATATTCTAAAAACCAAGACTTTGTTTATTTGAAATCAGATGCAAACAAACTGTCACGGACCCTGCCGTGTTATCTATGATTACTATACGCTTGTCATTCATAATTTCAGAGGGAGGGAGGGGGAGCGGCGCTGAGGAACAGCAGAGTGCGGGCTGACAGGTGTCTGTGTTGACCCTTATTGTGCGTCAGCAGAGACTACAAGTGTCTTAGGTTCAAGTTAGACAACTAATGTCTGGGTTAGTGTTCATGACTTCATGTTTCTCTCATCTTAATGGTTCATCTCAATGCACACACATGTTCCGTGCTTTCCAATAGTTTAAAATAGTTTTATTCCACTGTTAAATAACCTGTTCAATACAAACATCCCACTTAACATGCCAATAACATTTCTGTGAACTGATATTTGTTTAGTGAGCTTATTAGAGGATGTTCCCTGAAAGATTGTAAAAAGTCAATGAAGATGTCAGACTTATATATTTGTTAATAATTACATACAACACATGGAATTTGTGTGTGTTCCAAGCTGCGGCCCCCTGGTGGACAGTACATAAATTATGTGGGCCCCCATCACCATCCAAGTTGCCCACCCCTGCTCTATGGAGATAGACATATGACAAGCATGATCATTTTTGACGTGGGCCAATCTTAACAAAACATTGTACACAGCTTGGAACCACTATTCCTCCATCTTGTGACTTTGTAACTCCCTCTCTTGTATATCAGAATGTGAAGGGCACTGTTCAGGAACTAGTTGTACCATATGCTCTATATGTGATGACTACTTCCATTTTTGCAAGGATAATAAATATATGTATCCTGATATTGAAGCTCAAGCCGGTGACGAGTGATATTTTTGTAACACTTAATATTCCATTAAGATCCATTAAAATGTGCAGTTTCTGAAGTGTACAGAGCAGCCTCTTACCATCATCTTGATGTCACAATGTCACACTTCTAAAGATGCACTCTAAGGTTGTTAGAGTCAAAGATTTGTTCAGTAAAGGTCTAAAACTCATAATGTCTAAATGTGGTCCTTCATTCTTTCATCTGTCCATCGTCAGCTGCTTTTCTGGAGTCAGGTCAGGAAGCAGTTCCAGCTGAGGGCCCTATAATTCTCTTTCCCAAGCCACGTCGACCAGCTCTGACTGGGGGATTCCAGGGCGCTCCCATACTGGCGGGAAAACACTTCCACCTGATCCTGGGTCTGCCCCTCTGTCTCCTCCCAGGAGCGGCCGAGGTGGCATCCTTACTCGGTGTCCGAACCACCTCAACTGACTACTTTCTACGCAAAGGAGCTGCTTCTCTACTGTGAGTCCCTCCCAGATGACTGAATCGCTCACCTTATCCCGAAGAGAGACGCCAGCCACCCTCTGGAAGAAACCCATTTTGGGCGCTTCAATCAGCAATCTTGATTTTTAGCTCATGAACCCCCCTTCATGACCAGGTGAGAGTTTGAATGAAGATATACCGGTAGATTGAGAGCTTTGCCTTCTGGCTCAGTTCTCTCTTCATCACAACGTAGTAGTAAAGTTATTACAATACTGCACCCCTTGCTCCATCTCACACTCCATTGTCCTCGTCCTTCATTTAATTGTGGTTAATAGCAGGTCAGTAACAGGATACAAACTCTAGTATCCTAACCCTACATGCCCTTCCACCACCCCAACCCTCTTATGTTAAAGCTTTGCTACATCAAAGGCTATGTCATGCGTTGGCCTTGAACTTTAGCCCTGTGAGGTGCAGAATTGTCCAATATTGACATAAAGGACAAGTTCCTGGGACTCCTTACATCCTGGGGTGGTTTGGTGAACAAGGCTCAAAGTTGTCCTCTGATCTTAGCAGACTAACAGTTTTAACAAAGGAAAGTCAATGCAAAGTACAAGCTAGAGGACACATCTCTGATTACCAATCACCTTGTTTGGTCCCCATAGCCTCATTAAAAGGAATGTATTTGATCCAGTCTGACACTCCTCACCCAGAGTCAACCAGATCGATCAATTTGTACAAGCCAAGGCAGGCTCATAAAAGACACGTGCTTAATGAAAACACAAATAGATGTTGATAGAAGAAGGCATTCATTCAGGCGCAGGGCGGGGATCAGATGGACTCAGGATTCCACCCAGGGAGCGTCGGGAAAAGAGGGTTATACTTATTAACCTTTCTGAAATGGCTCCTGAGCCAAGTCTTTATTGATGACCCTGGTTATGAAGTCACAATGATTTCTCTGGGAAGCTGAAATGAAAGGTTAAACTATTCACATTAATTGCTCTACGAGGTTGCTTATCGACAGCCCCTTAAGCTTCAGGCAGCACGGTGAGAAGAGCAGAGATAGGAGAGCGCGTCAGAGAGGAGAGGATGAGAGTGGCCAGGGATTTGATGTTGCTGCGAGTTATGAACAAACTGTTTTTTGATAGCACCAAGCTTTCTAAAGGGCCTATGAATAACTCAGATGGTAGGCGCTGACGACAGCCGCCACGAACCTCACAGGATTCGATTTTCAATGAATAAAATCACTTGGGGACTTCACATCGGCAAACACCATGCATTTGCACATAAATGTGCAGCTCTCACTGCTGGGGCGCACAGCAAAGATGCCACTCTTTGTCTGATTACATTAAACACCACATAGCATTCATGTATGCGCAGTATGCACAAACCATGTTGGATTACACAGAACATACTGCATTAAGGCAAATAGAGTTAGGGTATTTGAAGTTGTGTAATCACTTCCATGCCAAAGGAAAATACATTTATAAGATGTATTTACCCCCTGGTCTGCAACAGCACTGAAGGATAGTGATATGTAGTTAGTTGTTCAGTTGTCCCACCCTTGGTTCCAGGACAGATACCACAGAATATTCTGCGGATGTTCTCCAGAGTCAAATTCCTCATGATCTTTGAAACGCCCTGACCTTTCTTTTCAGGTCTAAATGGACTCCAGCAAGTGATAAGTAAAAGTAAAAGTTGATAAGGGTATAATTGTTTATCTAAGCACTAGTTTGAATTTAGATACCTTTATTGTGGAATTTATATTTTCAATACTATGCACAAACTGTTACTGTTGTTAACGACAACAGTAACAGTTTGTGTGTGTGTGTGTGTGTGTGTGTGTGTGTGTGTGTGTGTGTG
>CALSBZ010023557.1:0-10322 GCA_943591055.1 Gobionotothen gibberifrons
ACCTACATGTCAAATTATGCAAAGACAACCATCGAGCCTGCCTTCATGTTCATTCAGTATTTAAATACAGAGGTGGGACAAGTACTATGATCTTGTACTTAAGTCAAAGTAGAAGTAACAGAGTGTAGGAATACTCTGTCATACGTAAAAGTTCTGTAATCAAAATGTAACTCAAGTAAAAGTACAAAAGTGTTAGCACCAAAATAAACGTAATGCACCAAAAGTCAAAGTACTCATTATGTAGATTGGTCCGTTTCAGAATCATATGTTTTGATTATAATTATTGATGCAGTAATGTATTTATCAAAGCTGGGAATCTAGTTAAATTACTTTGAATGCTGCAGGGTATGTGAATTTAATCCAGTTGTAACAAGTCTATATTTCACATTATTAATCCATATCTGAAAAGTAACTAACGGTATTAAATACATGTAGTGGAGTAAAAGTACAACATTTACCTCTGAATTGTAGTGGAGTAGAAGTACACAATAGCAAAAAACTGAAATACTCAAGTCAAGCACAAGGCACTCAAAAAGTGCATTCAAGCGCAGTACTTGGGTAAATGTCCTCACATTACACCACTGTTTTAAAAAATGCACAAAAACCTAGCATGCAAAAGCCCCCTGACTCCCGCATGTGTCCCTGCCTATCGTGGCGTGAGTGACTTACGACACACCTACCTGATGAAGTGAGGAAGTGCATTGGACTGAAGTTAAATTTAAAAGCGTGCCATTTAATCTCCAAATAGGCGGAAAGACGGAGACACTTCTTGAGGATATATTAGTCGAGCTGACACTGAGAAACAGCCAGCCGAGGAGGAAGACACCCGCCGAGCCTCCGTGTCTGACTTGATAAGTTTCGATTTCCAGCAACACCAATGTTATCAGCTAACTACAAACCTTACACTGGCCCTTTAAATGAGTATGAGCTTATATCCCTGAGTAAAGTCTGACAGGCACCACTTCCTGCTCACACACCATAAACCTGTCCCCCTTATACCCTTATTTCCTGCAATAAATCCAAACACAATGTATTCTTGTTCTGGCTTTGACTTAAAATGGTGTATGGGTACAATAATACAATGGATTCCTCAATAACGGTTAAGATACCCAAGTGGTGCCTGACAGATTTTGCTTTAAGGCAAAGAACACAAAGTCAACAGCAAAACTGCAATAACAGTAAACAAAAATAAACGTTAAAAAGTTACATAAATAACCTAATTAATTAAATTAAAAATCAATGTAAGAGAGTTATTCAACAAAAAGAAGAAAGGCCAAAGGAATGGAAAACATTTATATGTAGAATGTAAAGATGAAAATATTGATCAACAAAAAGGAGAGTCATGACTTTGCTTTTTTTTTTTGACTGGTAATATTGGCCTGTAATGAATGATCATACTATAAATCATGCATAGTTACGTTTTGGAATTTTGGACCAACTGACATACTGGAATGAAGGTAAACGCTTCCAACACATTTGCAGTCTCCGTTGGACTACAAGTCCCTTGCCTCCCAGCTCTATTGCCGTCAAGCGCTCTAGTGTCGTGCGCTGGCTGGAATCAGTTTTGAACACTAGGAGCGAGCGGGAGCGTGTGACTGGACTGGATTCCAATTCAATCAGCACAGCAGTGTTTTGGTAATATCTATGACAGTTTGTGTTAGTACTATGACTGCAAAAGCGTTCCTGTATTCATTTAAATCAACCAGGGACTGTTTGTGTAAGAATATCATCTTTTTAGTTGCCAACGGTTTCCATATGTCCGACTCGAGAGGCCGAGCAAAGCCACGCTCTGTCCCACGAACTAGTGCTAGCTAGCTGACTACATGTTCCCTTTTCTGCTAATGTTGCCACTTGAATGAGTTTGTTAAGTGTCTGAAAAGCACGATATGTCCCTGAACTGACAGTTGTCAACAGCAGCAACACCTGCTCCACTGGCATTAAACCGTCTAGGTGTGATAGCACAACAACAGCAGCACTCGGCTAATGCTAACACCTACCCCAAAACAACAGTGATTTGACAGAGGTGTTGCTAGTACAAGTCCTGAATTCAAAATCTTACTGGAGTAAAAGTACAAAAGTATTAGCATCAGAATATAGTAGACTATAAAGTACACTAAGTACTCATTATGCAGAATGGCTCATTTCAGATCCATATTATTGAATTATAATAAGTCATGTGTTTATCACTTCAGCGTTGCAGCTGCTAAATGTGTGGTTGATTTCAGTTACTTTATATACTGCTTGATAACATAAGCTATAATAATGAAATAAGTGTATCGTAGTTTATTGATTGAATAGTTTATATATTGCTCTTAATCTGTGAAGAAGCTATAAACATACAGCTGTCAAATACATGAAATCTAGTAAAAACTTCAATATTTGCTAAAAAATGTATAGCAAAGGTATTTTTAATTGTATACAGAAAAAAAGACAAATCTTAAAAGCTTGTTTACTATTCAGCATACAGATTAAATATTAAAACATCCATGAATAAAATGTCAACTGCTGTAAACTTTTAAATGTATATATTACACCGAAAACCTCGCTTTCAGTTCTTATTGAACTAAGCTTGAGAAAGCAAGATTATCCACACATTACTTTCTGTTTGGGTTTTTATTGACTTAGATACTTGTAATCAGTGTTTAGGGTGCTACCTGTTGAAACACTTTCTGTCACTGGACGTCAGGATTATAATAAAAACTAAATAATCTGTTTGTCCGCAGGCGATGGCGACAGACATTGTTGCGCAGTTGGCCGAATCTCTGGCTAAAACTGGAGTAGAAGATGGAGAGCTGAGCTACAAAGGCCAGGGAAGAAAGCTGGACGATGCCCAATCAGGTGAGAGACAGACTCGAATGACGCACTACAATCTCTGTTTTAACTATTTTTACTACATCCCCTTTTTCCCAACCCCCTAACCCTTTTTATTCTTTGCATTTTAAGAAAATATTCACAAAGCATACATAACAAAATAAACACATCTAGGTACAGTACATAGATTAACTACATAACAGATCACAAATACGAAAATAAATAATATAATAATAATAATTACAAATAAAATAACGGATACATTGTTAATACTCAGCTATACTTGACCCATTTTTCCCACCTTTCCTCAAAGATATGCATTTGGTTTCTAATTCTCACAGTAGTGTTCTCCATTACATAGATTTCATTTACTAAGTTATTCCATTGTGACTTTACTAAGTTATTATCTTTTAGCCAATTCCTTGTAATTAGTTTGATGATCGCTTTTCTAATGACCAGAAATAGATACCCCCTAACCCTTTACCTTGTTGCCCTGACAGTGGAGGAGATCGTCAAGGAGATCCAGGACTTTGAGGACCTACAGGCTCTGAGGTTGGAGGGAAACACTATCGGTGTAGCGGCAGCTCAGGCCATCGCCAAGGCCCTCGAGACAAAGAGCAAGTTCAAGGTCTGGACTGGAGTGTTTATTCTCGATTATTTCAATAATCACGTTTTCTGACACTGTAACCAGGAACTGAGTGGTATTTTAAACGAGTCTATAAAATATCAGAAAATAGTGAATTATGCCCATCATAATCGACTCAAGCCCAAGATCATGTCAACAAATTGCTTATTTGTTTTGTCCAACCAACACTCTAAAACCTAAATATATTTAGATTAACATAAGACAAATCTGTTCAAACAATTAATGAATTACTAAAATATCAGCAAGTATATATATATATCTCTTGGGCAACTCATCATTTATTGTTTCAGCTTTATTTAACATAATACTGATGAATAACATATTAGACATAAGTATGCCCCAGTTTTAAACCACAAAGTATATTTAAGATTGTCTCTCACACCTTAAGGCTGCATGATTTGGAAAAAACAGCGGATTGCAATTATTTAGACTGATATTGCAATATTAATTTGATACACTATATTGGAAGGATTGATCATTCGCATCATTATTCTCATTCTCATTATGAAATGATCATGGTGTTTTGTATTTTTAAGAGGATCTGAACCATTCAAATATGTTTTCCAGTAGGTCTGTCTCTGCTGTCCCACAATACTTCACTTTTTTTTTATTTTGACAAATTTTTGGACTTGAACAAATGTTGTGCTTTCTGCTATTTGAATATGAACTAGTCCTTATTGCGATTTGGATAACATTTAGAATAATTGTGCAGCCCTACTCACACTGTTTATATTTGACTGTCTCTCTTTCAGCGCTGTTATTGGAGTGACATGTTCACAGGTCGCCTGCGCTCTGAGATCCCCCCGGCCCTGGTAATAGTCTCCTCCTTTAATCATTATCCTTTTTAAAGCAGGGTTTCTTACCCTATGTATCCTGCCATGTGTCTTATCTCTTTCTCCCCTCGTGATGTAGAACTCTCTGGGTGATGCTCTGATGCTGGCGAACGCCCGGCTGACAGTTTTAGACCTCAGTGACAACGCCTTCGGTCCCGACGGGGTGAAGGGCATCGAGAGGCTGCTGAAGAGCACCGCCTGCTACACCCTGCAGGAGCTGCGGCTCAACAACTGTGGCATGGGCATCGGAGGGGGAAAGGTACGGCAACAGTAACCTGCACCAGTTTGTGTCTGCTTATACAGTTTGTCATCTCACTGTATCTCAGGAGGATGTATGTGTTGGACTGTCATATAAAACCAAATACAAATAGATGTGGTTGTAGTGGAGCTTTTGCCAAAGTAACATTTAGATCCACTAGTGAACAGTTTTGTGTCAGGGTATATACCTTTTCTTGCCTGTGTAATTGTATATCATTCACTTTATTCAGTCTGTGTAGCTCTTCACGACACAGACACAGGTCGGTTCTTTAAAAGTTTCCATCTTGTAGCCTCCCCTCTTCCGTTACGTTGTGAGAACTACAACACCGAATGACACGTACACATAGCCAAACATATTGTGCTACACATATGAATGAAAATAAGAGAATAAACATAAAACTAATACCTCGTTGGCCGCTTGTCGTGAAAGGAGATTAATCTAGTTCCTTTTCTGTATAACTTTGTCACATTCAACTTTGTCACAGACTTCAGCAGAGCTTCAAACAAAGACGTCAACCCACGTTGAGTTGTACAGTGTAACAACAAAACACGCAGTACCAGCACATGAACAAACATTAGTTCCTAGGCACAAGAAACACATACGCATATTGGTTTAACATGTAAAACAAACTATTAAATCATGCCATATTTAACGATTATAAGATAACATGAAATAAAGTGTTTATTTATCTAATTTAACTATGAAATTAATTGTGTTATTCTTTTTAATTAAGCTAACTTTGTTACGTCATTTACAGTCTGTTTTGCCTCTTGCATTGCTGCTGGTATTTGAATAAGGATTGGGTATCATGACAGAGAGGGAGATGGTTTCTGATGTATTGATAGCAGCCTTAAGGAAAAGAGAATGTTCCAAAGCAGAAATGTTCACACCTGTTTTCATGGACTCAGATCTTGGCTGCCGCGTTGATCCAGTGCTATAAGACCTCCAGTGCAGAGGGCACCCCCCTCGGCCTGAAGGCCTTCGTGGCAGGGAGGAACCGCCTGGAGAACGAAGGAGCCACCGCTCTCGCTCAAGCCTTCAAGGTACAGATCTTACCTCTAATCCACCATGCTTGTTGCGAGGTGCTGTTATTGGAGACATTAGGGATACCAGAAACTGACCATGATCAAATTCGAAAATCGGACAGCCCTGGCGAATATTAATCGATTATTCGTCAATATTTTGGTTGAAACTAAGCCAGGAAAAACATAAATAATAATAAAAAAATATATAAATAAAATCGAATTTTAAAAATAATTTTCGATGATGGAGACTGTAACGAAAAATCGAATAATCGCTGGCATCCCTAGTAGACGTACTGCTAAAGATCTTAGAGTAATCTTAGCATTTCCATTCTGTGTTCCCAGCTGATGGGCAGCCTGGAGGAGATCAACATACCGCAGAACGGTATCAATCACCCGGGCGTCACGGCGATGGCTGGAGCCGTGCAGAACAACCCCAACCTGCGCATCCTCAACCTCAACGACAACACCTTCACTGAGAAGGGGGCCATCGCCATGGCGCAGGTACTGACCTCACACTGGTGTCATTACTGAAGGTAGCTGAGGGACCGTTTCTGACCTGGTTGGAAATGATTCTTGAAAAATTAATTTAGTTCAACTGATGCTTACCTCGCTTCTTCTTATCATCAACCATGACCATCAATACGCCATCACATGTATCATTTCTGAGAAAGGGAAGTCCTCTCAAATGTCTTAAGCCAATAAGTCGTTATTTAATGCTTTTATTTCCTTCATTTCCAACTCACGAGCTCATCGCTGGTAAACACAAGATTTAAAGTGCTGCTTTTGCAGGATCTGTTTTTAAGGAACTCACTTTTATTGATAAGATCCTTAAAGGAGCAGTAGGTACGTTTGAGAAACCGGCTCGAGTGCACAAACATTTCAAAGCACTTAGAATATGCATTGCTATCAGGATGTTAAGATCATTCCATGGAATATAACAAAAAGTGTATCTCGAGCCGGTTTCTCAAACTTACCTACCCCTCCTTTAAGTGTCTTTAAGAATAACCTACAGTACAACAGTTCTAAATCATAGATAGTAAAGACACGTTTAAAGGTCGTAAGTAGTTTAATTTCCGTTTCAACAGTAAAATACGTTTTTAAAAACATTGTTTATGTCAAATAATGATCAGTAGAGCTTTAAAGGTGATAAACAAGGAATTACATCTCTTAAATATTTTATTATATTTTTGAAAATGATTCAGCTTTTCTTTCAGTTCTTCTGCTAATAATAATAATAATACTAATACTAATACTAATACTATTTGTTCTGTGTTTGAAGCTGTAGTGAATAACCTCCGTGTCCTTCACAGGCTCTGAAACATATCCGCAGCATCCAGGTGATAAACTTTGGAGACTGTCTGGTGCGGCCGGCAGGAGCCATCGCCATCGCAGAAACTGTATCAGAGGGTCTACCGATACTAAAGGTAAGTGAATGCTAGGGCTGCACGATATTGGGAAAAACTGGCATTGTGATTTTGTTTTCCCCGGCGATATGAAAAAATACAGGAATTGAAGAAAATACTCTTTTTTTTTTTGTCCGCAAACCATCCTTTCTTGAACTGTAATGCTCTACAATTGGTATTTTTCGAACTATATTTAACCGGATGAAGGATTTTAGTCACGGACGTCTGGATCTGAAGTTATCAGAGCAGCAAGCTGAGCTAGCTCGGTTAGCAGCGCCGAACTGGAGAAACACATGAAACGACTTTAGATAAGATAAGATAAGACTTTATTTATCCCGAAGGAAATTGTTGTGCCAGAGTAACAAAATACAATACACACAATAAACACAGCAGCACAACAGCAAAACTGTACACTAAAAGTGCAGCAAAAAGAGCAATTTAAACATCCACAGACAACATGAAACATAGAAACATATGGTCACACTCAATGCAATCATTAGCAGTATTTAGTAGCTAGTGCAACAAAATAAAACGTAGTGGCAGTTACGCAATTGCACGTTATCATAGCATTATTAATAATACTAATAATCAGTGCTTTTACCTTTAACCACCGGGTCCGTTTGCTTTGGAGATGTGATTGTGGTTGGTGGTTTGCTGTCACTCACTCAAGTGCCCCTGACATGAGAGTTTTCCTTTTTGTAGCAAGCAGCTAAATAATTGTAACATGACGTGTTTGAGTTCATTTGCCTACTTAATATCGCTCGTCGTTAAAAAAAAAAAAAGATGAATAAAATGTTTGAAAAAACACGTCCTGCGATGTGAATGTCGCGCATATCGCGATTATCGTCACGACACGATATATCGTGCAGCCCTAATGAATACTACACTGTACCTGATCTAATCTGAGGAGATTTTTGTTGTAACATAATTTACTCTAAATCTAAATGCCAATAGACGCGTACTACTGACGATGTAAGGGACCACCTAAATATGGAGTGTGGACTGCTACTTGGAGAGGTCCCAGTTCATCTCCTGCCCTACCGTAGTGCCCTTGAGCAAGGCACCGGACACCGCCCTTCCCCCCTCACTCCCATTGCTCCCCGGACGCTGTACAATAGCTGCCCACTGCTCCTAGTGCTAGACTCCTGGTACTAGGATGGGTTAAAAGCAGAGGACACATGTCACTGTGTGTGCTCTGCATGTATCTATTCAATTCTACTATATACATTTATTATGAAAAGCCTTTATTTTCTTAGCCTTCGATTGAATTGTATCTCACCATATGAGTAAATAATCTGTGCTCAACAGGAACTCAATCTGTCGTTTGGTGAGATCACAGAGGAAGCCGCTCTGGCTGTGGCACTCGCCGTAAAGAACAAGGACCAGCTGGAGAAACTGGACCTCAACGGTAAAAACATGCTAAGAGCGAACTCTGCTCTTCCCGAATCGACCTGTTTTAGTTATTTCTCAGGTCGTTACCCTTTAAGCTTTTTGAAAAAGGCTGTTTTATGAATTTGTAAAGACAAAAAATAACTTTGTTTCCAGGTAATTGTCTCGGAGAGGACGGCTGCAAAGTTCTGAAAGACGCCATGGAGGGCATGAACATCGCCGATATCCTCGGATCGCTCAGGTAATCACATCGTACTAACTGACAGAGAACATTTGTGACCCGCTCTATCGAAATCAGGCGGAAGTTGCAACGACTCATTTCAAAATAAACGTGGATTTGCATAAAAAAATAGTTTTTCCGGGTTTGGGTGTTTTGTTTGAAATAAACAAAGTCTTGGCTTTCAGAATATGGAACTTTTATTTCCAAAATCAAACGATAAATACATGTTTGAAGCTTGTAACGGGAAGAAGACAGCTCTCACTCGCCACTCTGCTGTTCCGTAGCGCTGTCCCCCCTCCCTCCGCTGACATTATGAATGTAAGGCGTATAGTAATCATAGATAACACGGCAGGGTCCGGGACAGTTTGTTTTCATCTGATTTCAAATAAACAAAGTCTTGGCTTTCAGAATATTAAACTTGTTTCGGCAAATTCAGATGATAAATACAACTTTGAAGCCTGTAACGGCATAATTACTGGCGGAGAACGGAGTAACTTGGCGTCACAGCAGGCAAAACAACAGCCGGTGTTTCTCGTGAGGGTTTTCCCCGGGAAACAAACACACACACACACACGCAAAAATACACACACACGTATACACACACACGTATACACACACACACTCGCGAGCTTCCCCCAGACCAGTAATCCAAACTAAAATATCATCCCTCCGTAGTATTTTGATCATTTGCTAATAACCAATCAGATCGATGGATTCCAGAGAAGAGGAAACTTTGAAGGCCTTTTTCTCAAAGTGATGACTCGGTGACAGTCATCATATAATGTGACATATTTAGCTTAATATTTGGAGTACAACAACAATCCTGATATCATTAGAAAGCTAGGAATCTCCTCTTTCCAACAGTGTATACAACTCAAAAGGTGTCTTCGGGTCAATGCGACTGATTTCGATGGAGCCGGTCACACATGCAGTAGATACAGATTTATTATACAGTAACACAGCATTTGATTTTGAACGTAATGACTTTGCGCATGATTTTAAAACATTCAAAAAGATCCATAGTGAGAGTTTTTTTATTTGCCTCAGTGACGATGATGGTGAGCCGGAGGATGATGACGAAGAAGATGATGATGAGGAAGAAGACGAAGATGACGAGGATGTGGATGACGAGGAAATAGAGGAGGAAGAGGAGGAAGAAGAGGAGGACGATGATAGCAATGGCATCAAGGTAAGATCAACTCAGACAAAACAAAATATCACCTGTACAGAAGTATAATAATATTACATTTCCATCTGACGATCAGCGAGTTTGATGCTGCATTGAATAACCGTAGAACATTTTAAAAGTAAATAAATAACAAATTAAAATGTTTTACAGACAAATCCACCTGTTTTCTGCCACTAGGGGGTGCTATTGCTAGTCAAATAATTCAAATTAAACTATGACACAACTCTGAAACAATATTTTTTTAGCATCAGCTTGAATCATAGCCTGTCCAAAAAATGCTGTATCCGATAACAGGACTTTGCACCAACAGCTTCTCATAGTTTTGATACGATTTTGGACAAAAACAGAAAGACAGATGACAAATGAATTGAAATTGGATGATCATTTTGTGTACTTTTGTTTCACTTTCCCATTAATTAGGTAGTAAGGCCACACCAGCTGTTGTGTGTACGTTCAGGGTGTCCGTGGGGTCTTAAAAAGTATTAAAAGTTGATACATCGATTTAGCGAAAATGAAGGCTATTAAAAAGTATTAAACGGCATTTTCC
>CALSBZ010023638.1:0-10070 GCA_943591055.1 Gobionotothen gibberifrons
AATTATTTGATATCACTCTCCCTCTTTCTTGTCTTTGCCTGGTCCAAACATGGGGCTGTTATGCCATGTACAATTTCACATTTAAGTTACTCTAAGGATTCTGCTAGCTGGGGAACGACTACCTAAACTATTTTGTGTAATTGCCTCTTAGTGAAATGCACTCTGGTAGGCAGTAATGCAGTGTAAATGTACAGGGCTTTTACTGTGAAAGAGAAAAACTCGACCCGAAGGTAAACCGAATGACACTTTCAGGAAGCCAATCTAAACATAGATGGTGTCATTGTGCTCCAGCAATTACGTTTCTTCATAACGATAAGTTAAAGTAAGTGAAATCTCTTCTATTGCTACTTTAAAACCAGCTAGAGGGGGGACTGTTGTAAATAACGCCTCATGTGATTGGCTCGTCACAATAAAGAGATGTCATCTTGTGTAGGGAGAGTGGGTAGTTGATTGAGTCAATATCGAGCAGAAAATGTAATATAGAGTGAGTGAAAGGGCGTTTTCGAACAGATATCATACTGTATTTAGTCTCTATGGAAACAAAGGGCAGGAAAGAAGAAAAGGTGAGAGTGACATGGTCTGCAGGGTGAAGCAGCAAAGCAGGAAGAGAAAGGAATAGACACCATGTGCATGTGTAAGTTATTAGGGCCTGAGCACGTACAGATGAAGCACTTAATTTCGGACTCCAGTTTACCTGTTCCTGCCTACGACCAGTTTCGAGGAAGGTCAAGCCCTCCCACTATTTTCCAAGAGGGCGTTGCCAGATTTTCAATTTCAGGCTTTCAATGATCCATTGCAGCTGGCTTCATTATAATTACATGTATTTATAACGGGGGCGGTCTCAAGTCAAGCTGGAGGCTTTCCCTTGAGTGAGGGCAGACCACTTACCAATCACTGCCCTTGCGTTTCAAACTGTCCGAAATTAAGTGCTTCATCTGTAGCGCTAGGACCCAACGGCGTCCTAGCACGAAGTGCGAGGAACCTATTGTTGTTATTATAATTAATTTTTTCCATTCTATCGCTCGAAGTGGAGTCAAAAGAGATGAGTTTTCAGTCTGCGCCGGAAGATGTGTAAGCTTTCTGCTGTCTTCCACCATTTTGGAGGCAGGACAGCAAACCGACGTGTTTTTGCTGATGGGAACTTGGGTCCCCCTCGCAGTGCGGGGGCAGCGAGTCGTTTGGCTGATGCAGAGCGGAGTGGTATTAAATCTACTACACTCTCAGGACTCTGCTCACAAGGCTGTGGGCTCCTATAGCTGAGATTTTAATAGATAGCGTGACAAGGAGCTGCTTATTTATCAAGAGCCTGTGTTTGATGTAGACTGAGTCAAAGTCAAAGTCAAAGTCAACTGTATTGTCAGATATGAAGTGTGTGGTGCAGTGGGCTAGTGCGTTGGTGTTCGGATCAGGGGGGCACAGGTTCAAACCCCACTGCAGTCAGCATGTCGTTGTGTCCCTGAGACACTTCACCCCAAATGGCTCCTGTGGGGATTGCCCACAGTATTGAGTATGTAAGTCGCTTTGGATAAAAGCGTCTAACAAGTAATGGAATCTTTCAGTTTGTGTGTACAGACAGAGAGATCGAAAATACCGTTTCCAACAATCCCGAATACATAAACAAATATATGTGCAAATATGTATATACCAATATATACACACAATCAAAAGACACATTTATACATATGCGCACACATTAAGACCTAAATAAAAGCCCAACAATCAATATACAAAATAACAGTCACTTCAATATCTTTGACAATATACATTAGTGCAAGACTGTCCATAGCAGTGTAAAAAAAAAAGTTGTTTCTAAAGTGCTCTTAGGATCTGTGAGGGTAATAACAGCCTGTCGCTATCAGCCATCATCATGGCTCATGTGTAGGTACACAGAGAGTAAAGGGGTGTGGTGTTATGTGGAGGTGCAGTGGAGGAGCATCTCAGCATAGTGGATCGACACTTCGAATATAATATTCAATTATTTTTACTTTATGGCAATTTGATATTATTCTGCAGAATGACTTTTTCTAATAAGAAGTGAGAGAGCGCTGAAATCCCCCACCAACACACCAATGCTTACACAGCGGCGAGTGCACTGTGGGTGTTAAAGTCAGTCTGACAACAGAGGAACTCCATCAATCTCTAATGCATAGCCAATGAGGGGCTCTCCAACAACAGGCCTTTGTGTGCCACTGGAAACAGATTGATCTCTTTGTATGCTGTGCACATGTTTGCCCCTCATCCCTAAGGCCCTCATTGTCTTCTATTTGTTTAACATGATGGAATATGCTAATCGTGCAGGCGTGGCGCGAGATGAAAACTAGCACTCCAGTGGTAACACACAATAACTGAAACAAATGGAATAAAACTATAACCCATTTAATTGAGTGTTCCCCTGATATTAGAAACAGTGATGCAAGCGAATTAAATCAACAACATCTTATATCGAACACGAGGATTGTCTTTGTGATGCTTTCCATTCCTGGGAGATATGAGCAGTTCTTCAAGTCTAGGAATTAAACACTAGGGCATGTTGTTTTTTATGTGTGTGATTGCAGGGAAGAAAATCTACTTGAAATTGTGTTTTCTTGATTTCACACAAACAAATGCAGCAGCAGAGGCCCGGGGCTTCTGGGATCTGCAGGGTGCCGCACGGTGCTCCTGGCCCTTTTGATGCAGGTTATTACGAGGTAAACACTTTCATGCATGCTAATGTTCTGCAGACGCATCATACAAGTGGATAATTAGCGCTCATATAAACACATACACACATGCAAACATGTAAGCTAACACCCAACACGCCATATGCTATCGCAGGCTTTCATGTCCTTTGCCCACACTTTGATTGGTCCCAGGCAAGGGGCACTTGTTTACTTCGTGGCACAGCAAGTAAATATTTTACAGGATGTGCCTTCATGTTGGAAATATGGGCAATGCTTGAGAAATATGTCGTCAGTCAGTAAACAGCTTTCAAGTTTGCATCAAGAAGAAACTCTGACAGATTCAGTAGAGTTGAACTTTTGCAGCTGCGACAACATGCAGAAATATCCAGTGTGCACTTTTATGCAAACAATAATACATGCATATGATCAAAGCATGCACATTTGTAAAGAAAGTGAGATATGTCTCCACTCTGGGGAAATACGTAATGAAATAGATTTGTGTATGACACTATAATTTACACTTTTTTACCATGTTCAATCTGAATTTTCTTTAAAATAAAAAACATCTATATTGATTCTGACTTTTCTACATCCAACTCACAGGTTTATCATTACTTTGAGAAAAAAGATTATTAATTTAACCCTTTTAGAAGGGAAGATATGGTCATTTGTTGATGAAACCTGAAAAACAGGCTTGGGGCTTAACAGGTTAACATTTTATATAACATAGAGAATATTGAAATAGGGATAAAGCGATCGCTGCTGTGAACACTGTCGGCATTTTGGCACACACCCTTTAACCTAGCCCTAACCCTAAGAATACCTAAATGTTATCCTGATTTAACCTAAAATCTAAACACAAGCGAGCTCCTCTCCAAAATTGAGGACAATTCCAGTCTCACACAAATATTCATATTCAAAACAAAACAGAAGAGAGGTGGAATGGAAGGCTGCAGCCCACGAGAATTTGAACAAACCCAAACAAGCCTTGCACCCCCGCCACGTAACGGCCCTTTAATTGGAGGCCATGCGTCTATTCCAGCGCCAGAGGAGGAATCTGTGTCATTCGTTTCCAAATGACACGAAGCGTCCCGCTTTTATTCCACCGCTGGGACGGAGCTTGCCAGGTTTTTTTTTCATCTGACACCGAAATAAGAACTGGCCTTCTAAACTGCCGCAAAAACTGTCCACGGAAAGATAGGGACCAGACAGATAATTAGAGGAAAAACAAGAGGGGAAAGTGACAGAAGAAGTGGAAAATAGAAGAGGAGAAGGTAGTTATATATGGGGGAAAAGGCTATCTCGAAATAAAAAGTAAAGACTTGTTTGACAGTTGCATCATGTTCCGCAGAGCTGCATTTTTACACTCAGACCATGGAGTCAGAGTAGGAGAGTTGTGGAAAATGGGTTCAGATTCCCCTGAGGCAAGCAGAAATGTACATGAAAGTGTGTGTGTGGCCAAAGAAAATGGATTGAAATAAATACACGTGTTAAGCCGTTGCAACCTTAGTGCTGGTTTCCAACAAACCAAGCCATCTATACTTTATGTGGACTGTAATTCAGCCACAGTGAGGAGAAAGAAAGTAACACAGAGTGCTCCATAAATACAGTCATCTTTCAAAGACTCTCTGGAGGGGAGATACTTTTGACAGAAAACCACATTATGGTGTTCATATCCTGTATATGCGTGTGTATGAGTGCAGCTATCGAAATGAGTGTCTCATATTTGTTTGTGTCCCTAAAACAATGTATTTTATATTTTCTGGAAATCTCAAGAGAATGACTGGAGACTGGAGCTTTCATGTGTGTGATTGAAAAAATAAAATAAAATAAACAATGCAGGCTCTTTATATAGTCACAGATATTACTTAACCTCGGAAAATCATTCACTTATTTACTCTGAACCTGTCAGCTGGGTCACCATGTTATTGTGTCGCCATGTTTTTTGCAGTTCCTGGGAAACCAGCAGGGGTTTCAAAGAACAGAATGTTGTTGTTGTACAAATGAATACTGCATGAAAGAACACCCCATGCAGACACAGATATACTTTCTGCGGTTGCCGACCTGTGCAAACAGGCTGCAACGGCCCAAAACACTTACAGTACATTAGAAGAAACGCGCAGCACCTTCCAAAACCTTTTAAATATAATAACACAAAACATTCACCAACTTGACGAAGCATGTGGAGGGTTTATTAAAAGTGCTGCGGAAACGAAAAGCTGCAAAGCTGCAAATGCAAAAATGCTGCCAGAACATCCATAACTCGTAACAATATTCCAATCACTGTATATAGACTATTCTGCACTGTTTCTATTCTATTCTATTTTATTTACCTGTACTATTGTATCTGTTTTATTGTGTTGCACTGTTGGAGGAGCCTGTGACCTAAGATTGTCATATCTACACTGTAGCTATGTACAAATGACATGAAACTTGAACAGAAGCTCAAAACGCAGCTGCGACCGGAGCAAGTGTTGACGTTTACGGGATTAAGTTAGTCTGAGTTAGTCTGTTTTATAACTGTAAGTGTTTTGTCAGTACATTTGAAATAACTTGGCTAGCTTACAGCAGATAATTTAGTTAGGAATCATGTGATCAAAAGTAAGCCGATAAAACTTACATTTTTGGTTCGTTTCCAGTGACTGGCAGATGACCAATCCTCCCCGAAGCTCCGGCTGAGCATCACTTTTTAGAGTCTCTGTTTCTGTTGTTTCTTAGCTTCTCGTAGTGTTTATTTTATGCAGCCATTTTGGTATACCCTGCGCATGTTTCGTCAAGTTGGCAAATGTTTTCAAAATGCTGCATGCGCATGTGTTGTCAAGTTGGTGAATATCTTTCTTCATTAACATGTGTTTTGGCATATTTACTGTTTTTATAATTACATTATTTTGGAAGTTCAACGCATTTCTCCTAATGTAAGTGTTTTGGGCCGTTTGCACACGTCAGTACAACATATACATTTATATACAACCAGAATGGCTTCTTCGTTTTCTGATAAGGAGCAGCAGCACAAAATATATGAAAAAAACACTGCGATAAACCCCCGATCTCACCAGAATGCGTACAAATGACACGACTTTGAAAAGTCGTGCAATAGATACGCAGAAGTCAGTTTTTGCGTTCATATGATACTCCCACGTTACGTTTGTTGTGAACGTATCTTAATGCGTTTATTTTCTACATATCTTTGCCATTTATTTAACCCTAACCCTAACCATAACCCAATAAGCTGCTGTGTCGTTTATTGCACCGCAAACATTAAAACTGTCATTGGAACGGCGATCAAGCCTGAAGCCACAGAGCTCTTTGTTTTAATGTTTGAGCTGCAATATCAGCGTATCATATGCACGCAAAATCGGACTTCTGTGTATCTATTGCACAACGTGTAAAGTCGTGTCATTTGTACACATTCTGGTGAGATCGGGTTGGATATACCAACACTAGTGGCCATAATAATAGCTGGCATTATAATGTCACATTCACTTCATAACATGTCACAACCAACACTTTGATTTCTCCAGCATGTCAAACCTGAACATGTTACTCCCAAGCGGCAGGGAACAGCACTCTGGCTATTAAGGCATTACGAGGTCTTCATTTAGCATGAATAGGTTTTCGCATTATAAATAATTGAAATTGGCATAAATTAACAGTCATAGTCCCAGTGGGGAGGGGGGTTGTGTGATGCTGTTTGGCGGAGCATTACACACTGCTGAAAGAAAAAGAAGAAGAAAAAAACAGCTGTGAAAAATGATGCCCTAAGTTCAAAGCAACTTCAATCAGGATACATTTCTGTGCTTGATGAATAATTGAGCGACAGCGTGAACAGCCGTGATTCGTATCACTTTTTTTGTGACGGCTCTGCATGAATAAAACACAGTTTGGCCCGCAGAGCTGTCTGCGATGCGGGGATACAGCTCTGTGTTGGAACATGGAATCGCTCGAGGTATTTTTCTCTTCGGCTACTCCGTTCAGTGTTCTCTGCCCTGCATATCTAACTTCGCTTGTCTCTCCCTCTCTGAACTGAACTTCCATCTGTCTCCCTGCCTTCGCTTTCACTCTGAGACGTTTCTCTCTCATTACCTCCTTGTTATATTCTCCCTTCCTCAGCCAGCAATACCTCTTTTAAAGAACTTTGAATGGATGAGTTGTCCCCCGGTGATCCGGCAAAAAAAAACATAAAACATTGACGAGTCAAATTGATATGCCAATAAATTGCATGCACTTAAACCAAAAGGTGCTTTCCGTCCCCAGGACTCCACATCTAAAGATGAGAAAGCAAACAAGTTGTTGTTTAGCTAAACTGTGTAACCTCTTCTAAAATGACTATGAAGGTCTCGCCCCAACCTATTTGCAACTCTGCCAAGAAGAACAGAAAACACTGAGAGCATGTCTGGAGAATATTTAACTGTTTATCTTTTACACACAATTGATGCAGACTCTACAGTATGTTAGCAACATTAATATGACTAGTCTTGTTTTATTTGATTTTAAAGGGGCCCTACACATGAGCTGCAGCACCTCTTTTCACCCTCTGTCTGAAACCAGAGCCCAGTCTGCTCTGATTGGTTAGCTGGTAATCTTTTGTGATTGGTCAACGGCTTAGAGATGTCCCGCCCCTTAGCCTTCCAAGTACAATGTGTTGGAGTGCTAGCCAATAGAAGCACGAGTGTTACATAGTGATGTGTAAGCAATTCTTGAACCCTGAGAGCAGGACATACTGACAAGAGTCAAGGGAAGCCCATACAAGTTAACAGCATTTCATTACACAAAAGATGCGGTGGTGTACAAATTAAATTTGCGAGTGGCGGCTCTCCCCCCATGCGTCCAGTCAGCCCAGGTCAGGGGGTAGAAGAGATCAATTCTTGGTTTGCCCTTCCTGTTGTCATCTGAGGTCTTCTCCTATTGGCTGGCGTCGTGGGGGGCGGGTCCAATGCAATTCCTGCCTTTTCTGTTGCTAAATCACATCATTCTGGTGTCTGTGGTTATTTCAACATTCCCTGATAAAAGTTATTCAGCGTCAATAAATGAGTGCTAATCCCAGTGTGTTTAGTGTACAACATCACATGTCATTTCACCTTCGATTCACGGTTTGAAAACGTAGCATTTCGCCACATGCTAATGCTAACCGGAAGTGAAGAATTTTCAGAATAAAAGTGTTACGTTAATAGTTAGTGTGAACTTCCGGTTTTTCAGAATAAAACTGATTTAAATTAAATAGTGTATTTAATTCAAATTACGCCATATCAACATTGATTTTAATTTCTAACAGATGTCATTACATTGAGGAAGTAAACAAAGTAGTCCAATGAAGGCGTTTCAGGAGGGGAGTGTGTGGGAGAGGATTCCCTCTGAAGGGAACACAGGGAATTGTGCCTTTGCAGACCATTTACATGCACAGATACTTATATAACACACTACAGTAAAGGGATCACCCCAAAAAGCACAATAGGACCTCTTTAACATATCATGTTATTACCACTTGTGACCACAGAAATTAAATTCAGAATCTTTTTTGACCAGTTCGTTATAGTTCTGTATATTTTAGTTTAGTTCGACGTACTCTAGTGTGGAGAACTAATTTAGTAGGATGTTCATTATCACAGAAACCACCCGATTAGCACTTTAATAGCTTAAACAAGTCAGCGAAGGTCATCACATCCAAATTATTTCCACAGCCCCCACCTCTTTTGACCCTTTGTGATTCACAGCTCTGAAAACTCTTTAGCGCCCCAAAAATGGAGAAAATCCGTTCGGAAACCACAGTGAGCTCCCCCCTAATGTTTTTTAATGAACCGAATCTAGCTCAAACTCTCCGTCTTCTCATTATTTCTGCATCGCGTGGGAGCGATCATAGGCTACTGCATAATTTGTAGTCCGAGTGTATTATAAATGTCCCCTGATATACAGTCTAATTTTTCCCTTTATCTAAATAGATGCACGCATAAGATATTGTGAGATTGGGTTTTGGCTAAATTTGACGATATTGTTCGGTGCGTTTGTGCAGGAACTTTCAGAATAGAGAGAAACCTTCCTACCTGCTCTCAATGCGTGAAGCTTCCACTCAGGTTTATCTCATGTTTTATTACAGTTAGTGCTGTTGTCAACCCATGAGGTCAAGTGTGCGAAAACGACAGCACTTCAATTATCTGCCTTTCCTCTGCCACTTGTTAATATGTAATTACAGGTCAAGACAAGGTGACATATTCATCACTGAGGCTTTTATACAGTACTCACGTTGGAGTAGGACATTTAACAACTCCATTTATCCCTTCTGGTCATATTGTAAGCATTTCAAACTCCTTTCCTTCAGTGCAGAGGCGGAAACAAAGTGAAAGACAGGCCCGGTTTGTGATCCTGAGGGCTGAGAGCTCATTAAATGTCGTCACTGGCGTAGTTTCAGGAAATGCGGCGAGCGAAGGGAAAGGGATTGGCTTACAGTCTGTCATGGAGAGTAATGGCACGTCAGGAAGCAGAGAGGAAACTCCTAATGGTCTACACTTCAATATTTAATGCCTTCTTTCTGTTTTCTGCTGAGGGCAGGTATGAAGAGAGGCTCCATATGTCAGGGCAATAAGTTATTATAATGTTGAGCGGAACAGTAGCTCAATGGGGTTTGTTCGGGGACAGATTTATGGTGATTTATGGCTGCTGCGCGCTGTGGCTGTTTGTTTGTCCTCCAGACGCTCATTGGTAATAATAAGAGCGAAGTAATAAGTACTTATAATTGGTCAGATCATCCTCTTGAAAAAAAAGCGGCCTTTAAGGTCATCTATGCAAGCTCGTTATGATGATGCTATCTGTGTCTATGACTAAGAACAGCAAATGAATCACAGCCGACTCACTTAAGTACTTCTTGATGAAGAGGTGGAAAGTAAAGAAACAGTGAGTGAAGGCCTACTTCATCCTGACATGAAAGCAAACACACACACACACACACACACACACACACACACACACACACACACACATGATCCAGATGGGTTTTGGTACAAAAAGCTATCCATTTCACCCAATTATTTACCGTGTTAGTCATATGTTTTTTTGTAAAGCGGTGTGAAAAGCATTGTGCCGCTGGGACTTTTCAATCCAACTAGTTTCTTTATCTTGAAACAAGTGGAGCAATGTGCATGGTATTGTTAAATGTATTTTACCCCACAGTCAGGAGTTAAACAGCATGAGGATTAAACGTCTTGTTTAAATAGACGATTTTTGCTGAGAGGCATGGTGGCAGGCAGAGGTGGGAAGTAGTGGAGTACAAATACTTCGTTACTGTACTTAAGTACATTTTTCTGGTATCAGTACTTTACTCCACTACTTATTTATTTACAACTTTTTACTTTGACTTCTTACATGTTGAACACAAATACCTGTACTTTCTACTTCTTACATGTTGAACCCAAATACCTG
>CALSBZ010023727.1:568-22988 GCA_943591055.1 Gobionotothen gibberifrons
CATCATCATCATCATCATCATCACATGTACTGCACTGACACCGACGCAGTGTGACGGCACAACTACACTCACAACAGAGTCCCCACTGTAGGAACAGATAGAGCTGCAGTATGGTAGAGATAATGTGCAGCACACATTACTCAAGTGTTTTATCTCCCTCCAAGCAGTAACACAGTCTAAATAGGGTATATATATATGTATTCACACTGTGTGTCTGCATAAGAGTGTGTTCTCACCGTGTTCAGTACGATGTGATGCAGACAGCGTACTCCCAGAATGCAGTTCTCTTGTCTGAAGTGGTCTGTGAGGAGGAGGGAGGGGGGAAGGAGGCGGGACAGGTGAGGGGAGAGAGAGGGACGAGTCACCTAAACACAGACAAACACAGTTAGAAATGGAACACTTGAGTGGGACATTTGCAATGCACATGGATGTAAACTACATTTTAGCTTTTGAACGCATTAACACATTATGGCTGAATGAAGGTCAAAGGTCAAACCTGCAGGAGCGTCCACACGAACACGAGCTTCACTGCTTCATAGCGATGCCACAAGTCTCTGCAAAGCAAACAAACAAATATACACACACATGAGGACCCTCCTTGACCTAAAGGACATGAGGACCCTCCTTGACCTAAAGGACATGAGGACCCTCCTTGACCTAAAGCAATGTCTTTGCATTGCAAATATTAAGTAACAGATCCTCACTTGGTCAGTTGAGGCTGCAGGATGTCCAGGATTCCTCCGAGAATTCCTCTGTTCTTCCCTTCCTCTTCTCCCTCCTTCGTCTGACTCCCGCCCCCCATCAGGAGGTGGGGGGAGTCCCTCCAGCCCCCTGTCCTCAGCAGCGCCTCCTGCAGGCTCCGAGCCCCAGCTCTGGAGGAGGAGCTGGTCCAGGGCTGGTCCTGAAAGATTGAAAAAACTTAACATTTGATTTCATGGTTTGTTATTTCAGATTTTATATCTTAAAGAGGAAATATTATTCTCAGCTTCATATCAGTATGTAGTGTCTCTACTGGGACATGTCTCCATGCTTTAATGTTCAAAAAGCTCTTTATTTCCTCACACTGCCTGTGCTGCAGCACCTCTTTTCACCCTCTGTCTGAAACCAGAGCCCAGTCTGCTCTGATTGGTTAGCTCTGTTGTGATTGGTCAACCGGTTAGAGATGAAGTAAACAAAGGAGTCCAATGGAGGCGTTTCAATATTATGTATTATTATTATTATTATTCTTGTCTTGCCTTCTTTGCAGCATCAGTCATCCGCATTGAAACAAGTTAAACTATGTGCCAAACCCCCCTTTTGTGGGAAGGTGCAATGCAATAACCACCTTTAAGGTACCCATTATATTTGATCATGGTTTTGTTAAGCTAGCTAAAGAAACTCTGGCTTTGTCAAACTGGACTCATCGTACAGCCTACTGGAGACCTACTTATATGACAGACAGTTGCAAATCCGCGGACTCACCTGGAAATGAGTGACAGCTAACACGCACAAATGTGGAGCTACAACCAGCAGCAGACCAGTCCGACTGGCTCCATTACCCAGAGTTCCTAGCAGCGCTGTGAGGGCAGAGCATACTGCTTGAGCAAGATTTGGGACGCTCTGATAGGCTGCGGCAGGCAATGAGCTGCAGTCGTCTTCACAGAGCGGCAGAGATGCACGGCCAATCAGAGCGCTGACCAGATTGCTGTAAGCCTCCTGAAGCTCCGCCCACCCATCATCTTGATTGGCTGTGAACAGCCAATTTGGATCTGCTATTTTGAAGAGCTGTTCCACATGACCAATCAGGGCGCTTGTTTCAGAGTCTGAGGAGGCACCAATCAGCTTCTCCTGCAGCTGGGACAGGAGCTCTGTGATAGGAGGAAGGTAGGGAGAGGGGAGGGGCTTATCTGAGGTGGAGGAGGAGGAGGAGGAGGAGGAGAGATGAAGGTCATGAAGCAAAGATGAGAGCTCCATACTGAAGTGGAGGGAGAGAGGAGGATAACAAGAGGATGAGATGACGAAGGAATAGAGAAAAGATGAGGACCAAATGAAACAGGAGGGATAGAGAAGATGACGGGAAGAAAAGGGAAAATATACACAGAGATATTAACAGTTAACTAGCAAAGTCATACATTTCCTCTCATTCAAATCTTTATTAACAAAGTGTCACAGGCTTAAGGTCAAAGGAAGCCGTTTCACTAGCTCTGTGGCAGCTGACCATTCTGGAATCTTAACTCAGCCGCAGAGAAATATACCTGATACTAAGGCTAATAAAGATATCCTGTCTGCTGTGTGAGGAGGGCCACATATCAGAGGTGTTCCCAGACCTGGGGCCTCATTTATAAAGGGATATACGCTCAAAAAATGGCGTACGGCAGTTTCTACGCAATGTTTGCGATTTATGAAATACTAACTTGACAGGAAAACGTGCGGTCCTCCACGCAAACTCTAACCCATGCGTACGCACTAAGCACAAACACGGGAGGGACGAGAAACTGCGACACCGTTGGCAGAAGGAAGAATGGAGAGAAATATGTGGAAATAATACCATAAATAAAATGTTACCTCTCATTTATCATATATGAAGAATTCATTTTCACAAATTGATTAAAGCCAATCTTAAAATGATTAAACAAACGCCTGTTTGAGACTCCTCAGTGCACACAAAAACATAACTGGGAGAAATAAAAATGTTATTTAAAACCACCTCTAATATGTTGTGTTAATGTTATAACATGTTTTCTCATAAATGATGCGGTAAGCAGGAGGACAGAATTACGTCTAAACTGACGCCGTTTTGCATTTCTATTGGTTGTAGGTACGAGCATGGTTATATGTTTAATGTTTAATCGTGTTTTATGCCAATTGCCAAGACTTGATAAGTCGCTCGTAAAACACAGGAGGTATGGAAACTAAGAGCACCATATGTGGTCAATTGTACAGCTAATATAACACAACACATTAGTTGTATTTCCTTTAAGTGGTGGATATAGAGTTGCTGCGGAGGGAGGGGGGGGCGTGGGGGGGGGTTGAGGTGCACAGGCTGCAGTGGAGACGCTGCGCACAGCTGATCGACAGCTGGGACACAAACCACCAAATACAAAAACATAATTCAGATCCAGTCGTCATGACTCCACTCCGGAGGGATTCCCCGATCATTTCTTAGAGTTTCTCATCAAGGGGGGGTCTCCTGTCCCCGGTACAAACACACTTCCTGAGGAAGGTTATGCTATGTGGATTTTTTTTGTCATTAACTTTTTCGGACCACTTATTTATTTATTTTGGTGACGATCCGACCTCCATGCTGCTACTCTAACTGCATCCACCAAACAATATGATTTATCTCCACCTCCCCAAAATAACCAAAATCTGACACGGTGTGAGATGTCTTTTTTAGCTGTTCTGTCGTCATTTCCTGCGATCTTCTTCATGCAGTCAGTCAAAATGAATGAATGAATGGGCGTTTCTTTGACTATTTATAGGCAAATATGGGCGTTACGTGAAGCCCGCAAAAGCTGCACCGCATTTCGAGTCGGTTGTGATTTATAAATGGAAACAGCCGTAGGAAGTGCCGTACGCACTTTCCTTGCCGGTACGCAATGTTTGGTGAATCGGAAAGTGGCGGAAAAGTTATGGACCTATTTTTCGGATTTCTACTACGTAAGCAACCTTCCCACGTCAATCCTACGCACGGCGTTATACATGAGGCCCCTGGAGAGGACGTATACAAAGTTGTTGACTTTCTAAAAGAGAAAGGTGCACGTTTTGAGTCTTTATCTGAGGCTGTGTTGGAAAGTTACACATACTTAAGTACTATACTTAAGTATGATTCTGAGGTATTTGTGCTTTACTTGAGTATTTTCATTTTATAATACTTTACACTTCTTTGCCATTACATTTTGGAGGGAAAATTGTACTAGTTATTTTTTCAGGTTCAGCTTATACAATACAATACAATACAATACAATACAATACAATACAATATAAATCAAGTAATGAATTATGATTTATGATTCCCTTTAGAAAGTCATAGTAAGCTCCACCAGCTGCAACATTTACAATTCAATCCATTTAATTGTATTATCATTCAGTAATATAAAAAAGATATGTTTGCTTGTTTGTTTTCCTATGACCAGAAGGGTAAGAAGTACTCAGATATTTTACTTCAGTAAAACTAGCAATACTAAAAAAAAAGAAATACTCTGTTACAAGTAAAGGTCATGCATTCAAAACTGTACTCAAGTAAAAGTACAAAAGTATTGTATAATAATAAATAAAAAAGTATAAGTATATTAACGTATTAATGATACATAATGATTATTTAGTTGATTTATTTTCTTTATTATAAATCTATACCAGGTAAGTAGCTGGTAACTTAATTAGTCAAATAAATATAGTGGAGTAAAATGTAAAAAGATGTCCTCCAAAATGTAGTAAAGTCAAAGTATAGAGTAGCATAATGTGTAATAAATACTCAAATGAAGAACAAGTACTTCAAAATTATACTTAGGTACAGTACTTGAGTAAATGTACTTAGTTACATTCCACCACTGCGTTTGACATAACATACATAATAATAATAATACATGTTTTACATTAAAATGCTGCAGGTAAATTATGTTTCCAAAGCCGATTTAATATGTATTTTATTGGCCAAGGTGCAGGAGTAATATGAACACACGTGCAAGCCTGATATAACACAAATACTACAATTACTATTTGGAGTCCTATATTATCAAATGTAAACATGTTGGTGATAATCGTTTGACTTCGTTCTCAACCTCTCCATGAAACGTATAAGCGTACCTCATATCAGCAGCTCATTCTATCCTCCCATCGATGTGAAGAAAGAAGAATATTTTTTCTTTAAATTCACTTTTAAATCAGACAGTCAACATGCAGACTGATAACTACGGTGGTTTTACAGAGAAGAACAGAGTGTTTGGGAAAATATCTCCGGGTGAGTACAAGCTCCTCCTGAAAGGTTCCGACCCCGCGCAATCTTCACACATCGTCACTTCTGAGCGCGCGGATGATTACATGTTTTAAAATAAATACTGTATATTGACCATTGATGTAAAGTAACTAAACATTTACTCAAGTACTGTACTTAAGTACAATGTTGAGATACTTGTACTTTACTTGAGTATTTAAATTGTATGCTACTTAATTACTTTTACTAATTTATTTGTTACCTTTAGTTACTTTACAGATGTGGATGAATGATGTGAAATATAATCAAGTGTTAAAAATCCATGTATCTACCGTCCAATTGTTTTTCTTTATTAAACACGTAAACGGAAGAGCGTCTGAGAGGCCTTTTTGCTTTTTGCTTTTTACCTTACTAAATGGTCTAATGGTCATTGGAGCGAGGGGCGGGGCGAAACTCACGGAAGTGATTTCAAAACAAAAGCCCTCGTTTGCTTGGAACGGTGATAATATTATAAACGAGGGGAAACGAGGGGAAACAAGCTGAATTTAGCGATCACAGCGAAAATGGCCAAGACACATATTGAGCCCAGAAAACGAATGTTATTAAGGGCTGTAAATATAATGTAGCGACCCGGATAGGATGCTGAGGGTGTCACTCAGGCATCCCCCGTTTCTCTGCCTATCACAGGGCTGCACCGTGATGCTGGTTGAGGTGCGGGCCTGTGGTTGGTGGAGCAGACGGGGGAGGGCGGGGAGTTGTGACGTAGTCACTGCTATACATAGGGGTGTGGGTGGGGAGTTAGAGTCAGTGTGAGGTTAAACCCACGAACTGTACGTTAACCTGTGATCATCATATACCAAGAGAATAGTTATTAAAGCCTAATAACTGGAAGCCTGTCTCCGACTCCATCTGTGAACGTTACATTGGTGTCAGAAGTGACTTTTTTTCGAACGGAGGACGTCTATCCTGACGTGGGCTGTGCTGGTGGTGGGGATTCTTGTTACGTCCCTGTCGCTGTGGAAGGGGTGCCCTGCACCGCGCTGGTGGACACAGGATCTACAGTAACCCTGGTGAGAGCGGATGTGTTGCCCAGTGGGACTATGTTAGAGCCGACAACGGTGCGTCTGCGCACAGTCACAGGAGAGCTGGCGCCTATGAAAGGAAGAGGCATGTTGACTGTGTCGGTGGGGGGAGTTGAAGTGCAGCACCCCGTGTGGATAGCGGATGTACAGGACCCGTGTATTCTGGGTCTGGACTTTTTGAGGGCGGCTGGCTGTTACCTGGATCTTCAAGCAGGCACCGTGAGTTTCCATGGGGGGCCTGTGATCACTATGACCCGTACCCACAACCCGGCTGAACCTGCGGAAGGACCAGACTGGATTGAGGCTCCAGTCTCGTCGGAGGCGCGGGTGGAAGGACCCCCTACACACACCGTGAGTACCCTGGGAACGGAAGAAAACCCCCCCTCTTTTCCCGTACTCCCGGTGACGGCCACTCAGGACTCATACCCCCTCCTCCGCATCGATGAGTCCCTGGACCTGGTCCCAGGGTCGTTGTGGTTCTCTTCCTTGGACCTCCGCAGTGGGTATTACCAAGTTCCTCTGGCCCCAGAGGCCAGACCAAAAACGGCTTTCTGCACCAGCCGGGGACTAAGGCAGTTCAAGGTCCTCAGTTTCTGGCTTTGTAATGCCCCGGCCACCTTCGTGCGGTTGATGGACAGGGTGCTGTCTGGGATTCCCCGCCAGAAGTGCTTGGTTTACCTGGACGACATCCTGGTGCATGGCAGCTCGTTTGAGGCGGCCCTGGGATCTCTAAGAGTGGTGCTGGAAAGGATCAGAGCCACTGGTCTGAAGCTACATCCAGATAAGTGTCATTGCATGCAGAGAAAGGTCACTTTCCTGGGCCACAAAGTGGGGGGCAAAGGCATCGGCACCCTGCAAGAGAAAGTGCAGGCGGTAGCAGGCTGGCCAAATCCTCGCAACCAGAAACGGCTGAAGAGTTTCCTGGGCCTGGCCTCGTACTACAGGAAGTTAGTACGGGGTTTTGCTTGCACTGCCGCACCCCTGTTCCAGCTGCTGCAGAAAGACAGGGATTTCCTGTGGTCTGAGCAATGTCAAACAGCGTTTGACAGCCTTCGGCGTGCCTTGAGTGAGTCCCCGGTTCTTGCCCCGGCCAACCCCAGTCTGCCGTTCACCCTGTACACAGACGCTAGCGGCGTGGGTGTAGGCGGAGTGCTCTCCCAGACTACACCAGAAGGAGAGCGGGTGGTGGCATACTTCAGCCGGGCGTTCAACAAAGCAGAGCAACGTTATTGCGTCACTCGCAGGGAACTTTTGGCAGTGGTGCTGTCCATCAGACACTTTAAGTACTACCTGTGTGGCCAGGCGTTCACGGTGAGGACTGATCACTCTGCATTACAGTGGCTCATGACGTTCAAAGAGCCAGAAGGGCAGGTCGCCAGGTGGCTAGAAGAGCTTCAAGCTTTCGACTTCAGGGTGGAGCACCGGGCTGGGGTGCGCCACACAAATGCAGAGGCTCTCTCCCGCCGCCCGTGTGCCGCCGGCGGATGCCACTACTGCGAGAAGAGAGAGACTCGTGAAAATGAGCTGCTGGAGGAGGACGCCGTCTGTGCGGCAGTGCGTCAAGTGGAAGAGGTTATCTGCCGGGAGCTCCAGGCAGTGGACGTGGCAGAGTGGAAGCAACAGCAAGAGCTGGACGCCGTTCTACAGCCTGTACTGCAGTGGGTCGAGTCGCAGCAGCGGCCACCGTGGGAGGAAGTGGCAGTGCTCTCCAAAGCAACCAAGGGGCTGTGGTCTCAGTTTGAGACTCTACGTCTGTGCCAGGGCGTACTACAGCGGGCGTGGAAGGAGCCAGCAACGGGGGAGAAGAGGTGGCAAGTGGTGGTCCCGAGGGGTCTACAAGAGGCCGTACTCAAGGCCATGCATGGAACGGCAGGCTCGGGGCACTTTGGCGTCACTAAGACTCTCCGGCGTCTTCGACAGGGCTGCTACTGGGGGTGGTGCCGGAGGGATGTCGAAGACTTCTGTCGCCGCTGTGACCCGTGTATGGCTCGGAAGGGCCCCCCTGGTCGTTCCCATGCTCCGCTGCAACAGTTTCCTGTGGGGGCCCCGATGGAGAGAGTAGCGGTTGATGTGGTGGGGCCTCTACCTTTGTCAAACAGGGGTAACCGCTACGTGCTCACGGCCATAGACTATTTCACAAAATGGCCAGAAGCGTATGCCCTCCCTGATCAAGAAGCAGAGACAGTCACAGATGCCTTGGTGGCCGGCATGTTCAGCTGGTTTGGAGTGCCGGAGACCCTGCACAGTGACCAGGGGAGAAACTTCGAATCCCGGGTGTTCGCCTCCATGTGCACACAACTGGGCATGCACAAAACACGCACCTCCCCCCTGCGACCTCAGAGCGACGGACTAGTCGAGAGATTCCATCGCACCATGGGACAGCAGCTGGCCATCCTCACGTCTCAGCACCAGCGCGACTGGGACGAACATCTGCCCCTGGTGCTCATGGCATGCCGCTCTGCAGTCCAGGAGTCCTCAGCCTGTTCTCCTGCTCTCCTCATGTTGGGGAGAGAGCTTCGAACCCCGGCTGTTCTGGCGTTTGGTCAGCCACCAGATTCCCTAGACACGCCTCCCGGGCCTGAGTACGCCAGGAGACTTCAGGACCGCCTTGATTCTGCTCACGCCTTCGCCCGCGATCAGCAGAAAAGTGCTGGGGTGAGACAGAAGCGGAACTATGACACCAGGACAAGAGGGCAGCATTTTCGGGCCGGGGAGCTGGTCTGGGTCTACAGCCCACAACGGAAGAAAGGCCGGTGCCCTAAGCTGGACAGTCAGTGGGTGGGTCCCTGCAGAGTACTGGAGAGGGTGGGGGAAGTGGTCTACAGGGTGCAGCTGCCACCAAAGGGGAGAAAAGTTGTGCTCCACAGAGACAGGTTGGCTCCGTACAGAGGAGTAGCTTCTCCACAGGCCCAAGGAACACCGGGGCCCACAGCCGCCCCCTCGACACCCCCACTCAGGTCCCCCGGCGAGCAGAGAAGGCCCCCCATCAGGGACTGAGAGTCCCTCTGTTTTCTTTCCCCTTTCCCCACCTGGGCCAGAACCGGCAACCCCTGTCCCCCTGACCCCAGCCCCCCTGCCGAGAAGGCAGACACGACCCCCGAGTCGTTTCAGAGACTTTGTGTGGTAGAAATGTTTATAGTGAGACCTCTCAGTTCTGTAGAGGGCAAGAATGCGCCCTGGTCTCACTGGAAGGGATGGTAGTCCACCCAGACCTTCCTAGTCAGAGTTCAATGTGTAGTTGAAATGTTGTGCGTTGGGAGTTTTATGTGTTCCTCGTGGGCGAGGAATTTTGTAGTGGGGGGGTAGTGTAGCGACCCGGATAGGATGCTGAGGGTGTCACTCAGGCATCCCCCGTTTCTCTGCCTATCACAGGGCTGCACCGTGATGCTGGTTGAGGTGCGGGCCTGTGGTTGGTGGAGCAGACGGGGGGAGGGCGGGGAGTGACGTAGTCACTGCTATACATAGGGGTGTGGAGTTAGAGTCAGTGTGAGGTTGAACCCACGAACTGTACGTTAACCTGTGATCATCATATACCAAGAGAATAGTTATAGTCCCCTACAGCGAAAGCACAATCCTGAATGTCCTCTCATCTGTGTCCCATCATCACTTCTAACGTGACTGACGTGATTTCCAAGATGGCGCCTGTGTCGGCTCGCCGCTCGCTCAGCTCACTGCCTTTAGTGATCCTACTCTTATTTTTTGTATGTCAGAATGTCTCTGCTCTGCTCACCTATGATCGCCAAGCTCTCCTCCACCTCAGACCCTCATTGGAGCTGATACTGCTGCCCAAACTCACGTCTGACCACTATACATCGTCGTCGTCCTCTCTACTGTGGGACATTCCCTCATACCTGCAACGGCAGCCTCACCGAAAGCGTTTCAGACGCCGGGGAAAGCGCGCTGGTGCGCTGGTCTACCTAAGGACACACCTGAGGGCTTCTTCCGCTGCTTCTTCACGCCTCGGATGCCGTGGCCCTCCCGCTGCACGACATGTGAGGGACCGTTGGATTCGGCGTATTCTTCCGGAGCTGCGGCCTCTGCTGGTTCCGCTGGCAGCCCCTCCTGCTCCTCCTGCCGGACTGACCGGCCCGCGCGGTGTCCAGCACGCTAATCTTCGCCAGCTGAGACGCTCTACACCTTCTGCCAGACCGGAGCCGGAGCGTCAACTTAGCATGGCCTTGCTAAATGCTAGGTCAATAGCAAACAAGACGTTCCTGCTAAATGACTTCTTCACCTCTCGTGAACTGGACTTTATGTTTCTGACGGAGACCTGGGTCCATGCTGGCGAGTATACTCCGTTCTCTGAACTTCTTCCTCCTGACTGTACATTCTTCAGCTCCCCCCGTTCTACTGGTCTTGGGGGAGGGTTAGCTACAGTGTTTAAAGCTAACCTACAATGCCGATTGCTTCACACTGTAACAAGCTACGCTAGCTTCGAGTTACAGCTGTTTGAACTGAATCCGGCCTCGCCTGTGCTCTGTGCTGTTGTTTATCGTCCGCCAAAATGCAATAAGGACTTCATAAATGACTTTTCTGATTTTCTGTCCGGGATCATGGTGAAATATGATCGCATTTTCATCTGCGGAGATTTTAATGTGCATGTGTGTTGCGAGTCAAAACCCCTGGTTAGGGACTTTTTAAATCTCCTTGACTCTTTTGGTCTAGTTCAGTCCGTGGCTGGCCCAACACACGAAAAAGGACACACCTTAGATTTAGTATTATCGTTTGGACTGTCTGTCTCTGTGAATGAAATCTGTGAAGCAACGGGTATCTCAGACCATTTACCTGTTCTGTTTACAACCTGGATCCCTTCTGCAGGAGTCGAATCACGTGCCCCTGCGCGTCGTCTGCGTTCAATTAACCCATTGACTGCCTCACAGTTTTCTGTTGTTTTTAATGCTTCTCTGATCTGTAAATTAGAGATGAACTGTGCTTTCGATGCTGATGAGCTTATCTCCATGTTTGACTCGACATGTACCCAAATACTTGACTCTGTTGCTCCTTTTACGCTTAGACGCACCAAAATTCTCTCACAGCCGTGGCTCAATGACTGTACTCGTGCTCTCAGACGCGCTTGCAGGCGCGCAGAGAGAAAATGGAAAAAAGATAAACTCCATGTCTCCTTAGAAATCCTTCGTGCTTGCCTTACTGACTACCAGACGGCAGTCAAAGCAGCCAAAACACAGCACATTTCTCTGTTGATCTCTAAAAACAGCCATAAACCTCAGGTTCTCTTTAATGTCCTCAACTCGATCATTAATCCCTGTGATGTTTCTCCAATTGTGCCATCGACTTCTCTCTGTGATAAGTTTCTGTCATTTTTTATTGAAAAGGTATCTGCACTTAGGCTAGCCCACACTAGTGCTAACCCAGATTCTGCCCCTCTTCTGTGCCCTGCTGTCCTCGACCACTTTGAGCCTGTAACGCTCTCTTCTCTCTCGGATGTAGTCAAGCACCTGCGGCCGACAAACTGTACCTCAGACAGCATTCCCTCTCGCCTTCTCAGAGATGTGTTTGATTCAGTTGGAGCAAGTATTTTATTACTTATTAATACCTCTCTTAGCTCAGGATGTGTCCCAGCTGCCTTCAAACATGCCGTGGTCAAGCCACTACTTAAAAAGAAAAATCTTGACCCCACCATTCTCGCAAATTTTAGGCCCATCTCCCAGCTACCTTTTTTATCTAAAGCCCTGGAGCGAGTAGTCTATGTCCAGCTGCAGTCTTTTTTAACCATGCATGGCATCCATGAAAAGTTTCAGTCTGGTTTCAAACCCATGCACAGCACCGAAACAGCCCTTTTAAGAGTTTTTAATGATCTCCTCCTAGCCGCCGACTCAGGTAGCCCAGCTGTCCTGGTGCTGTTAGACCTCACAGCTGCTTTTGACACCGTGGACCATAGCATCCTGTTGTCGCGGCTCGAACAGTCCGCTGGCATCACAGGCTCTGCTCTTGCTTGGTTCAGGTCCTACCTCACAGACCGTAGCTTCTCAGTACAGCTAGGTGCATTCTCCTCTGCCAAAGCCCCTCTTACCTGTGGGGTTCCCCAAGGCTCTATTCTGGGCCCCATCCTCTTTCTATTATACATACTGCCCCTAGGTGCAATTCTCTCCAAGCACAACATCCCCTTCCACTGCTACGCTGATGACGTTCAGATGTATCTGCCCCTCAATGCTAATGTCAACTTACAGCAGCTGATGGACTGCTTAACTGAATTAAAATCCTGGCTGAGCCAAAACTTCCTCACCCTCAACGAGAGCAAGACCGAGGTCATCTTTTTTGGACCCCAACCTCCAGCCTCTCCCGTTGACATTCTTGGCTCCCTAAGTAACAATATCCTCCCCTCTGTCATGAACCTTGGAGTGACCTTCAATAGCGCTTTTAAATTTGATAAACAGGTCAGCAGCGTAGTCAAAACCTGCTTTTTTAAAATACGACTATTGGCAAAGACCAAGCCGTTTTTATCTTTTAAAGACTTAGAAAGGGTAATTAACGCCTTTGTGACATCGAGACTCGACTATTGTAATGCTTTGTATGTGGGCATGGATCAGGCATCCATAAAACGCCTGCAGCTAGTGCAGAACGCAGCTGCACGTCTCCTGACTGGCCACAAAAAGTGAGACCACATTACCCCTATTCTGGCCTCACTTCACTGGCTTCCAGTCCGGTTCAGAATTGATTTTAAACTCCTTTTATTTGTTTTTAAAGCCCTAAATGGGCTGGCTCCGGCCTACATAACTGAACTCCTCCAGCGCTACACCCCAGCCCGAGCTCTAAGGTCTGCCGACCAGCTGCTGCTGGTAGTGCCCAAGACCAGGCTCAAAACCAGAGGGCACCGTGCCTTCGCAGCAGCTGGTCCCAGGCTCTGGAACACTCTGCCCCTCCATGTGAGGTCGGCCCAGACACTAGGGGCTTTTAAATCCACCCTCAAGACGCACTTCTTCTCTCTGGCCTTTTAAATATGAGCAGAGCATGACATTTTGATTTTATATCTTAAACTGTGTCTGCTTTTATATTTGTTTTAATTTATTCTGTGATTGTTGTAATATGTTATTTATTTATTTGTATTCATGTACAGCACTTTGGCGCGACCGAAAATTGTTTTAAATGTGCTTTATAAATAAAATTTGATTTGATTTGATTTGATTAAAGCCTAATAACTGGAAGCCTGTCTCCGACTCCATCTGTGAACGTTAGAATAATAAGCCTATGTCTAAAATGGTTGTTGTTAGGAGATTTAAACTACAGCGATTCTGCACTGCGGTCACTCAGCCGTCTCTCAAGTTTGTTTTTTCAAATCAGCTGATTTTTATTATTCCTGCTATATTTGACGAGTGATACAAATATTTGTTACCACAAGTTCGTAAGGAAACTGACAATGTTGGACTCGGTTCTAGTTTGACTGCTACCAGAAATAAAATGAAGTAGGCTACTTTTACTATGTACTTTGTGAGTAATCCTCTGTCAAAGTCCCCTCCATAGTACATAATGCATGTTTTTCTGCTATCTTTGATGAATGATAAAAATATAATTTTACCATTAGTTCTTATTGAAATTGATACTGTTTGACTTTGTATTAGCCTACTACTTACAATACATTGAAGTACTTTTACTGTGTATTTTTGGAGAAATCCTCTGTCAAAGTCCCCTGCTGAGAAGAAAATCAAGCCACTTCTGCTAAGTTTGATGAGGGAATTGTTTTTTGTTGACATTAGTTCTTCGTGAGATTGATCCTGTTGGACTCAGTACTACTGAAACTACCCCCACAAGTACTGAAGTACTTAATGTGTACTTTTCCAGTAGGCTACTCCTCTGTTAATGTCCCCTCCTGAGAACAAGAATGCATGTTTCTCTGCTATTTTGAATAAGCGTTAAACCTTTCTTCATGAGACTGATATTGTTGGACAGAGTATTTTAAGAGGATATGGTGGACATGATATCAGCAATACTTCCAGTCAGTACTCCAGTAGCAGCATTTGTACACCTTGGAAAGTCTTTAGAGTCTGGCCTGGATAGCTGGTCTATCCTTCAGCAAAGTGACACACTCTGTCACTCTTGTTGGCTTCTTATGAAGCTGCTGTCTTTTAATATATGATTATTTCTCAGCCGCTAGTTCATTCCTCGCAGATTCTACAGTCTCATCAGCCTCACCCTTCCATCAGTCCCAGTCAACGCCTCCAGCACACTGCAGTGTCTGGCTCCATATGATATTGTCCTGATGCTGTAAGGGTGATACCCCATGATCACAAAATGACCCCTCTAAAGTCTGAGTGCCAAGGACCTCATATTATGTCTGTCATTAATGTTACATCACCCATTATAAACATTTTCTTTCCTTTTTTCTCTTCTCTTAACTGAATAGCCCTGTCTTTAAGTATAATACAATGTAAAGTCCTTTTCCTGCACCATTTTAAGGCTTCAAAACAGGCATTTTTACTCCGGGGACAAAGCCCTTGATTTCCTTGATCCGAGTGGCGGGCACGAGTCGGACGACTACGCCCCCTCCATTCATGGATCACCAGGTGATTCCCCCATCATCTCTCCCCTCCGGACGGAGGAGAAAGATATGGGGCCCGGTGTAGGTCCGGTATATGATCCAGTGATCCCTATCTCCGCCACCACGGCACTGCCATCGATTGGCGGAATCCTCCTGGAACTCCGGGAGATTATCTCCCCGTTCCCCTAGCTCAGGAGAGCTCGCCTCCGGATGATATGTCCGGGGTGTTCTCCCGGGTGCACAGGGTCAGGAGTGACCCAATCTGGCCACGCTTCCCGGCCATAAGGAAGTACCAGGAGGGGGCGGCGGCGGACCCTGGAGCTATGAAAGCTCCGATAGGGACATACGTGCCGCTCACGAGAGTGGAAGGATTCACGGACGTGGGTTTTCCAACCGTGCCTCCTCTAGAGCCGAACCTCACGGCGTTCTTTGGGGCTAAGCAGGCCAGCACGGTTACCGGACGGCAACCCATGTTGGCTGCCCCCAAAGATCGGTTTGTCGCCCGACAGACTGACCGCATGCACCAGTGTGCGTTTCAGGCGTCGGCGGCGGGGAACAATATAGCGTTGCTGTCAAACTCCATGGTGGAAATGTCGGAACTGTCAAAAACTATGTTTTTTTTCCGCTGAGGAGATAGGTAAGGCGGCCAGTACTGCACTTACCCTGTGTGCAGCAGTCGCAGTCTCGCAGGCGCGGATTGCGGTACTGGTGGATTGAGGTCCACCGGTACCTCCGGCTACAGCAGGGCTCTATACCGGAAGGTGCAGGAAAGGATCTGCTGGAGGCTCCAATCAGTCCGGACGGGCTGTTTGGTCCACAGTTCCACACCATGGTGGAGACGATGAAATCTGCGGCAGAGCAGGCAGATGACATAAGGCTTCACGCTAGCTGGCTTCAGGACAAACGTCCCCAGCGGCAGCAGCGACAGCAACGACAGCAACGACAGCAACGACAGCAACGACAGCAACGACAGCACCCGCAGCCCCCGCAACAGTCTCAGCGAGGGCAGCGGCAAGACCAGCAACGGCGTCAAAATCGCCCTTCGGCAGCTGCAGGGGCTCCTTCCCAGGTCTCCGCTCCTCCGCCACAGAGACAGGATCTGCAGGCGACGAGTCGGAGGGGAACGAAGAACCCCCGCTCCTGGTCTGCTCCTCCGAGAGAACCTCCGAGGAAGCAGAACCGAAGATGACTCTTTGGGGGGGCTATGTTTGAAGAGAGATTTGTCAATAAAAGTGATTCAAATCTCAATCTCACATATCCCCCACACTAGTCAGGCCAGCTGCCATTAATCTATCGGTTAAAAGGCAGCAGGACTTGTTGCATAATCCATCTGTTGTTAATGTGTTGGTTAACAAACAGAGGGACTCGCCGTTTTAGCCAGCTGTTTCTAATCTGTCGGTTAGCAAACAGCAAGGCTCGCTGTATAAACCTGCGGTATTTAACCAGTCGGTTAATAGACAGCAGGTTTTGACACATAAATCGGCTGCTTCTATCCTTTCGGGTAACAAGCAACGCGGTTTTTCCTCTGTCCCAGTTGTGCCTACACACAGTCGTAATAAGCCTAGCGCGGCTATTATGTACGAGGTAAATAGCACTGCACACACCTCCGCGAGTTGGAGCGTGAACACGCCTCAGGGTCCTGTTTATGAGCCTTCTCCTAAACAGGGACAGGATGAGAGTCAGTGTGAGATGCAGCGTGTGGAGACCCCGTCACAGCCCTTTCGGGCAGGCCCCCCCTTGGGTTGCTTCTCAGGCAACGGCGGCAAGGGCTCTGGCATGGCTCATCACCATGACTACCACAGCACAACAAGAACAGGTACGCCCGCTCTCAGAGCGGTGCTCAGAGTGGAGGCGGCTATGTTTAATGGACGGATGGATGAGCAGGCTAATAAGCAGGGGGTACTCTCTGCAATTTGCCTTACCCCCCCCGCAGTTCGAGGGGATTCAGGAAACTCTCCTGTCATCCCAAGAACAGTGTCTCCTGTTAAAGAGAGCAATTTCCAGGGTTCCTCAAGGGGAAGAAAATCGGGGGTTTTACTCCCGTTATTTTCTAATCCCGAAAAAGACCGGGGGGATGAGACCCATCCTAGATCTGTCAATCAAACAGGTAATGGAGTGTGTTCACCAGGGAGATTGGTGCACCTCCATAGACTTGAAGGATGCTTACTTCCACATAACCATCATCCCGAAACACAGGAAATTCCTGCGTTTCTCATTCCAGGGAATAGCGTACCAGTTCAATCGACTGCCGTTCGGATATTCCCTGGCTCCCCGCACTTTTCCAAAGTGTGTGGAGACGGTGCTGGAGCCGCTGCACAGAGGAGGGATGAGAGTGTTATTTTATCTGGACAACCTGCTATTGCTGGCTCGCTCCAGAGAGGAAGCTGCTTTACAGACGGTACAACTTGTATCTCACCTGTCAAGCCTGGGTTTCATAATCAATTGGAAGAAGAGCTGTCCTCTTCCCTCCCAGATTATAATTTATCTGGGAGTGGAATTCAACTCAGCCCGCATGAGAGCACCACTCTCACAGCGGAGAGTGGAGAAACTGACAGCTCTCCTCAGGCGCGTCACGCCCGGCAGGGTGGTGACAGCCCTCTCCGTGATGCAGCTGTTGGGCATGATGTCAGCTGGTCACGTGGTGATCCCCCTGGGTCTCCTTCACATGAGGAGACTTCAGAGGTGGTTTATTCGCCTGCGCATCGACCCCGTGCGTCAGAGGAGACGCATGGTGTGCATTCCTCCGTCCATAGGTTTAGATCTGACCTACTGGGAAAATCCCCACGTCCTGTCAGTGGGGGTTCCCCTCGGCAGAGTGACGTCACACACCTCTGTGTTTACAGACGCATCTCTCTCAGGGTGGGGGGGAACATGCATGTCGCAGGCAGTGGGGGGACAGTGGCCGCCTCACATGTCCCTTAAACGTATAAACGTGCTGGAGTTACTCGCCGTATGGAGAGTAATACAGCACTTCGCCCCGTTGCTGCGGAATCATCATGTGTTGATTCGAACGGACAACAAGGCAGCGGCAGCCTACATAAATCGTCAGGGAGGTGTACGATCAGCGCAGCTGCTGAACACAGCCAGGCGGCTGTTGTGCTGGGCGCGCACACACATACTCTCTGTCAGAGCAGTATATATTCCCGGCGAGCTGAACAGAGGGGCAGATCTCATGTCCAGAGGAGGTCCTCAACAAGAGGACTGGAGCCTCCACCCCGAGCTGGTCTCCCAGGTGTGGAGCAGGTTCAGGAGAGCGGAGGTGGATCTGTTCGCTGCACGCGGGAACGCGCAATGTGCTCTCTGGTTCTCCCTGAGAAGGCAGGATCACCCCCCTCTGGGGGTGGACGCGTTCGCACACAGACCTTGGCCCAGGGTGTTACTATACACTTTCCCACCAGTCCCTCTGATCCCTCGGTTCCTGGACCGAGTGCAGGAGGAGCGACTGATAGCGGTCTTAATAGCCCCGGAGCGCACGGGAGTGTCCTGGTTTCCCTGCATACAGCGGATGCTGTCAGGGAGACTGTGGGAAATTCCGTGGCGCGGGGATGCTCTCTCCCAGGTGGAGGGAGCGATCAGCGGTCACCCAGTGTTAGGCCAACGTTTGTGGGCATGGCCCCTGAACGGGAACACTTCGAGGGGCTTGGCCTCTCTCAAGATGTTGTGAGAACTATTCAGGGAGCTAGGGCCGCGTCCACTAGGGCATCTTACACAGCCAAATGGACAGCGTTCCAGCATTGGTATGTAGGGAAAGGCTTGGACCCCGTTACGTGCCCCCTGCCTCACGTGCTGTCATTTCTCCATGGACAGGAATTTGGCCTGTAGCACGATAAAAACATATGCTGCTGCCATTTCTTCATGCCACGTAGGTTTTGAGACCAGCACTGTGTTTAGTCACCCTCTGACAAAACGTTTCCTACGAGGAGTACAGAGACTCAGACCGGTATCACGCGCTTTAGCGCCTCAATGGGATTTGGCGGTAGTGCTGCGCGCACTGGGTAAAGCGCCTTTTGAACCATTAGATCAGGTTCCCCTGAAGTTGTTGTCAGCCAAAGTAGCTCTGCTCTTGGCGCTGACATCAGCTAAAAGGGTGAGTGATTTGTCTGCCCTCTCTTTTGACTCTTGTTGGCCTCTTATGACAATGCTGTCTTTTAAAATAGGATTATTTCTCTGCTCCTAGTTCATTCCTCGCAGATTCTTCCATCAGTCCCAGTCATTGCATGTCAGTCAGAGCTTCGAAAAATGTGTCAAATTCAACAAAATGTTTTTTTGTGAGTGAAGGCCAGAGCTACATTACATTGTTTGATTGTGTAATTACAAGGTGAGAGAAAAGAAATCCACATCCTCCTATGAAACGCATTTTATTTCCTTTTCCATGTTATACTTAACATGGACTGCCCTTAAGTGATATAATGACCATATACCACGGCCTGTCGTGAGCTATTGCTTAAATATAGCATAATTGATGCAGTCTTTCTGAACACTTTTAAAATACTGCAAATGAAGAATATTTTAAATGTTCTGCACAGATAGTGCCTTAACTTAAATTTGAAAACACGTGGCAGCTTTATTAATACAGCAGTTAAAATATTTAAAATATTAAAATATTTGTGGAAGGGTAAATTCTTCATGGGCTTCAATGGCTCTCTAGATAAAGGGTGTTTTATGGTTGTATTATCCTCAGATAGTGGTTTGTTTAAATAACTAGTGACATTGTAATGAATATTGCAAAAAAGGGCTCCAAAAAAGGCATATATTTGGCCAGCTTGTGTATTTCTTCAAGCACCACAAGATTCAGAGTTTATAAAGTACAATTCTGGGCCATTGATTGTGTAATTTCTCCAAACAGTAAAAATGCCTGTTTTGAAGCCATAAAATAATAAGACTTTCCAAGGTGTAAAATGCTGCTGCCGGAGTACTGACTGGAAGTATTGCTGATATCATGTCTACCTCATCCTCTTAAAATACTCCAGAAAAGGGTTTAATAGCCATACGGTTATCCAGAAGGGAGAAATGAGAAGCTTTCAAGACCTGAAAAACCTCTTTGACTAGAGAACAAAGACTTATTCAGATATATGCAAATGAGGGACTACTATACAAAAAAGGTTAAGAAAAATGAAGATGACATACAACCTATTGTAAAGATTATTGCACGAGCTTACCATGATGATGTTCCCTAAGTTGTGTCAACCCTGTATTCGTGCTTGATGGAAGCCAAAACAGATTCAACACTCTATGTAAAAACTAAATGGGAAAATGAACTAAACGAAAGGATCTCAGATGAGATGTGGTATGATATGTGGAAAATGCACCAGACCACTACACAGTCACACGGATGGAGAGAATTTCTGTGGAAAAACCAAATTTGTTTCTTTTACACACCCAAAATCACTAGTAAACAAACAAACACTCAACAATCATGCTGGAGACTTTGTAAACATCTGGAACCTCACCATACACATGTGTTTTGCAGCTGCAGTCAAATGCAACCAGGGGTGGACTGGCCATCTGGCATACGGTCTGATTAGTCATTAGCGGACCGAGGTGGGCCGGTCGGCGAAGTCACTCGCACCCCCCCCCCCCCCCCCCCCCGCTGACGATTTACTAGCGGACCGAGGTGGGCCGGTCGAGATGCCCGGGCTGATTTTTAGTCCCAGTCCACCCCTGAATGCAACCTTTCTGCACTCTTAAAACTACTGGGTTAAAAAATAACCCAATCATAACCCAGCTGCTGAGTCACTATAGGACAGAACACACGCTGGGTTGTTTTAACCCATGTGCTGGGCTGGATAATTTTAACCCATGTGCTGGGTTGTTTATTTGACCCAAGCTAGTGATTTCAATTAACTATATCACTGGGTTAAATATAAACCATCCATTGGGTTGTTTATTTGACCCAAGCTAGTGATTGAAATTAACTATATTGTTGGGCTAAATAGAATATAATAATAATAATGTATAATAGTGTAATGAATTATCTCCAATCACACCGTGTATAATGAACACAGGAAGAGACAAGACTAAATACAGGGAGGGGTAATCACAAGACGAGAAACAGCTGGGCAGGGGAGGAGAAACCCAAGGGCCACAGGTGAACACAATCAGACAATTAACACACCAGGGAAACTAACGACAGGGAGGAAAAACACAGGGAGAGGGACCAGACAATATACATGGAGGAAAACATGACAGGGAGAACCGAACAGCAAAATAAACCCAAACATACAAAACTACAAACGTGACATAAGATAATCGTGACAGTTGTGACGTAAAAGCCATGTGATTTATACTGCCTTATTGTAGGCCCTACATCTAATAAGTTTGCACACAAACCCAAAGCTATATAGTTCAGACCTATTTATAGCTACTAGTAGAATAAACGTCCTTGTAAAATAATAATTCATCGCATCACAACGTAAATTCAAGGCTCTTTCACAGAAATGTAAAACATTTGTAGCCGACGTTAACTGCTAATGTTATACTTTGCACAGTCTGTTAAATGCCATATTATTATTGATACATATCCCTATTGTGCTATTATCACAACTCATTAAAAAAATATAGGTTACAGAATTGTATAATTATATAAATATAGGTAAAATATAGGTTACATACCTTGTGTTTTGATGTGAGAAATGACAAAAAAGATGGTTCCAGTATGATTCAGAAGTGGGAAAATTAATAAAGCAACCTCTGGGTTAAAAATAACCCAGGCAGGTGTTCAACTGCAATTGAAGCCCTAATAACCCCTTTGACCCAACATGAACAACCCACCAGTGTGTTTACAGTACCCAAATAACCCATAATTATGACCCAGCCAAATCAACCCAGCAATGTGTTTATAGAAATAACCCAGCATTTTTAAGAGTGTATAGAACAGATAAAAAAAAATAATAAAATAAACTGTCCAACAATATCAGTCTCATGAAGAAAGTTTTTTTAACGCTTATTCAAAATAGCAGAGAAACATGCATTCTGGTTCTCAGGAGGGGACATTGACAAAGGAGTATTGGAAAAGTACACAGTAAGTACTTCATAGGCCTACGTGTGGGGGTAGTTTCACTAGTAGGCCTACTGAGTCCAACAGGATCAATCTCACGAAGAACTAATGGCAACAAAAAAGAATTCCCTCATCAAACTTAGCAGAAGTGGCTTGATTTTGTTCTCAGCAGGGGACTTTGACAGAGTATTTCTCAAAAAATACACAGTAAAAGTACTTCAATGTATTGTTAGTAGTAGGCTAATACAAAGTCAAACAGTATCAATTTCATTAAGAACTAATGGTAAAATGATATGTGTATCATTCATCAAAGATAGCAGAACAACATGCATTATGGAGGGGACTTTGACAGAGGATTACTCACAAAGTACACAGTAAAAGTAGTAGGCCTAGTTCATTTTATTTCTGGTAGAAGTCAAACTAGTACCGAGTCCAACAATGTCAGTTTCCTTAAGAACTTGTGGTAACAAATATTTGTATCACTCGTCAAATAAAGCAGGAATAATGAAGAGCAGCTGATATGAAAAAATAAACTCGAGAGGCGGCTGAGTGACCGCAGTGCAGAACCGCTGTATAGTTTAAATCTCCTAACAATGTTGTCCATTTTAGGCACAGGCTTATTATATTTACAGCCCTTAATAACATCCATTTTCTGGGCTCAATATGTGTCTTGGCCGTTTTCATTGTGATCGCTAAATTCCCCTTGTTTATAATAATCACCGTTCCTTCAGCAGGATACTGTAGTGATTCAAAGTGTGATTTTAGCAAACGAGTGCTTTTATTTTGAAATCACTTCCGTGAGTTTCGCCCCGCCCCTCGCTCCAAGGACCATTTGACCATAGAGAGGTGAAGTCCCTCCCCTTACAAGGGAGCTCATGGGACCCCGGAAGCGGAAAAATATACATTGAAGTCAATGGAGAGAGAAAGGTTATCTT
>CALSBZ010024046.1:3661-14820 GCA_943591055.1 Gobionotothen gibberifrons
GTGTGTGTGTGTGTGTGTGTGTGTGTGTGTGTGTGTGATCTGATCCGGATGGTTACTAATTCCTTTTCTTTATACCGGGAACACCATGGGTGTTACAAAGCTGACTAAATCATCCAAAATCCAATGAAAGTGGTGATCAGCTATTGTATATGTTCAAAAGTCTACTGTGAAGAATATCATGAAGCCTTAAAGCAATCGAAAGTAAAACAAAAAAGTTATGATTGATGAAAGAAGTAAATCGGTCAGATTTGACCCGAAGACAACAGGAGGGTTAAACATTTCAGAAAAACTCAAGTAAGATTTTTCATGATATAACAATGTGTGACTCTGGTCTGTGTAACAAGTTCAGCTGTGGTGTCAAATTCACCCGCGAGAGATTAGAAAGTCATATAGATTAGCGTGAAGGCCGATCACTGATCACAGACCGGCTGAGACACAGAGGCGGAGCGGTGACGTAATAACAGAAAGTAAAGTAAGACTTAAGGTTATTAACTATCTACAGAACATCTTCCTCTTCTGTTCTGTATAGTTGTACACGAGTGGATTATAAGTCAGGGTTCCTACGGTCATTACAAACCTGGAAAAGTCATGGAAATTCAAAATGCTAATTCCAGGCCCTGGGAAAGTTTTGGAAAACAATATTTTTCCCAAAGTTTTGGAAAAGTCATGGAAATGTAACTAAAGTTGCATCAAATATCATTTATATTTTATCTAATCACCGAAATAGTAATACTATAATGATAATAAATACTGTATCGTATAGTAATGAAACGTGAAATGGCTTTTAACTGACGAGGTGTTTTGCTGGTGAGAGATTTTAGTTGCTTTCGTGTGTAGAAGCTAGTAAGCTAACTATACAACATGTTTCATATGCAGACCTTATTTTCCTGTTCCATGTTAAAATAAAACATTTTCAGTGGTACCGCTGAGAGAGTAATGTTTTTGGTCATTGAAAATTAGGTAAAGGTCCTGGAGAAGTCATGGAAAATCATTGAGAAGTCATGGAAAATCATTGAGAAGTCATTGAAAATCATTGGTGAAAAAGTGTATGAACCCTGATAAGTGCATATATTTGACATAATGATGAAATCAGCTATCTGTCTTGGGAGGTTACCAAGTGATTCTATACGTTTCGAAAACCCAGATTTTTTCCCAGAATTCAACTCCAATAACATGTTTTCTGACCGTGTGACACTCCTTCTTTTTTAGCCTTATTTGTCGGATCCATCGCCTCTCGTGTCCTTGACTTTGACCCAAAGCAAACGTTTGAATCAACACAAAATTGACCGACCCACCTGCCTGTCGTCTGCTCAGTCTCACACTAAAATTAGCACTATGAATTGCACCAAAAATATAAACTGAACTACCTATACCTCTTTTAAATTAGCACAGCTCTCTGCTTTAAACACAGTATATAGTATTAGTCATACCTAAATATTGTTAATTTGTTATACTAATCTTAAAATAGTCTTTTTAAATAGCTTTCATAACAGTCCTATTTTTTATTTTACATGTTTGCTACGCATTCTTCTTTCTGTGTCTCTGTCTGCACCACATACACCTTGTATGTGTAAGCCTACTTATAATAATAAAACCTATTCTGATTATATATTATGACATATAACCTAAACATAGGCTGTATTGTTTTATTATATTAGCTAATATAGTTCTAGGACTAGATCAGACGATCCAAAACGAACTTCCCATGAGTTAAAAAAACATAAAACATAAACAGTGAATGTATAAATATCAACAATATAAAGATATATATATCTAACGAGCATGTATTCTATTAGTTACTCACTTTAATATTGATTCATTTCATTCAGTGTCTTGCTTGCTCATATGCAATACCACTATAAGAAGACTATTGAATGTATTGAACTCAGCATGGTGTGCTTTCACTATTTCTGTATCATACAAAAAATTGCACAGAAGACACGTTGTAATGGACTTATTTCTCAACTCGTTGTGACATTGTGTACATATAATGTTCCCTTTCGCCTGGAACTCTTTATCTCGAGTAAATAGAGTTGTTCCACAGGTCAGTCTTTCACCGAGGAGTCGGCGTCTCAGCATTGTCTTAATATGGTCTTTCCATCGTCATTGTCTTAATATGGGATAACCACCCGAGCGCACACTGACCTGTGGTTACCTCCTCATGGACCCATCCATGCATGGACCCCATGGACCTCAAAGTGGCAAAACAACACCATCTATTGGCCAATGTACAGAAGCATCAAGTTGAACAAAAAAAAAATACCTCGCAGAACTACTCCCGCCTCCTTACATGACAACCAACCAATCACAGGCTTGGAAATCTGGTATTTATCTGACGTCACTTCCCTTTTTTTCACCGTGGTGAGTTTTTTTTTTGTTTGTTGCTATAAAAACCTTTCAAATGAATCCAAGAAAATGTAAAATATATTATGTGGAAGTGCCATAGAGACGGTGAAGCATATGGGGAATTGGGTAACTCTCATAATTACTTCCAAAACCGAGTAATTTGATTACTTTAGCACAAATATTTCAACCACCGATGTCGCTTCCTCAAAATGTCTCGAGTATGTTTTGGTTTAATAATTACATGAAAGTATACAACATATATCAAATGTTGCAAAAGTAAAACAACAATTTTAGTTAAATAAAACTCAGATAACTACTCTTTCACAAAAACTAACCAATCACAGGCTTGGAAATCTGGTATTTATACGACGTCACTTCCTCTAGTCTCCCTCTTTTCACCGTTTGGTTAGATCTCCATACGGCGTTGTTTCGTGGTGAGTTTTTAACGCTACTATTTCGCCAATAAGCCTTTTTAATCGACGCCATAAAAAGACCAAGTAACTAACGGCAGCTTATATAGCACCAAATAGTGCGGAAAAACCCAACATTGATCGTGTTTATTGACTTCAAATATCCCAAAGTAGACATTGCTAATGTTACTGCTAACGTGCTAGCCGTTGACACGCGCTCAGACCGGAGGGTTTCCCGTAGCGCCTGAACAAAAATAATTAGTCAGCAAATGTCGCAGCTGACTTATTACATTACATGTTACTTGTTATACGCTTTTATCTAAATCGACTTGCATATTCAATACTGTGGGCAATCCCCACAGGAGCAATTTGGAGTGAAGTGTCTTGCTAACATAACTCCTGATCCGAACACCAACGCACTAGTACACTACGCCACAGCCTCCCTCCATTATACACATTTAAACTGGCTTTATACCATTCTATGTGTAAGAATAACAGTGTGCCTTTGCAGCTTGTCTACACATCCTGTACCCCGGATGTCAGAAGTTAATGCTTCAGTGCCCTGATAGCGGGAAGCTAATATTTACACCATAGCTCCCAAATGCAGAGTTTGACTGTAACTAAGTGAATTTAATCAAGTACCCTACCAACTTACAATTGAGTTACTTTAAGTATTGATTTTATGCAACTTTATTCTTCTACTCGACAACTTTTTGGCAGCAAATATTGTACTTTTTTTTTTTACTACATTAGTTTCAAAAGACTAGTTACCTTTGCAGGTTAATTTTATGAATACAAAAATGTATTCTTGAATGTACAGCTATGGATGGAGGTATCTGACAGTTACAAAAATGTTTCCACATCCTTTAACAGCTGCTAAACTAAAATGATGAACACAAGAATGCATCACGAATTAAACTCCAGTGATATAATATATTCGTAAAAGGGCCAGTTGTGATAATTAGTACTTTTTTGATTTGGTAATTTCCACTTTTACCTGAGTAACAGATAATTAATTTTATCTCACCAAGCTTTTCTTCCTTTCCTCAGCTTTTCCATAAATCGTTGCGCAGGAAAAGTGGTCACGATGTCCGGAGGTCTAGATGTCCTTCAAATGAAGGAAGAGGATGTCCTCAAATTCCTCGCAGCATCCACCCATCTGGGAGGTACCAACTTGGACTTCCAGATGGACCAGTATGTCTACAAAAGAAAAAGTGATGGTGAGTGTTGGAACAGATTAAGCAGAATCAAAGCTCTCTGCACAACAATGATCCTCTAATGTGTTATAAATCAACAAAGCTCTTCATGCCCCGTTGTTCTCCTTTAAACTCCAGGTGTGTACATTGTCAACCTGAAGAAGACCTGGGAGAAGCTTCTGCTCGCTGCCAGGGCCATCGTTGCCATTGAAAACCCGGCCGATGTGTGCGTCATCTCTTCCAGGAACACTGGACAGGTACAGTAAACGGTCTGAATCAGGCGGGTCAAACTCGTGACTTCATTCTATGTGGCCCCACAAGAGCTTGCAAAGAATATGTTTATTATACGGTTACATGCTACTTTACAGAAGCACGTTGCCCATAAACTACATGTCCCACAATGCATTTCAAATTTGACTTTTTTTTAATCCAAGATATGTCTTTTTTCTTAGAATTTGACTTTTCTTTTTAAATCATTTTGTGACATTCTCACTGAAGAGACTTCCAATTATTTGCCCTAGACTTCTGCTTTCAGACTTAGTTAATTATGAAGTTATTACCCTATCCCAAAATAATCCAATGCAGAGGAAATGATGTCATATAATACATTATTTTATATATATTAATAATTCCAATGTGGCCCGCGATGAAATTGAGTTTGACACCCCTGGTCTGAATGATTGTCCTGTAGTGATTGCATGTAAACACTGTGGGACAGAAGTAAATGAACTGTGATAAGCACTCAATTAAAGCCGGGCACTGATGTCGGTGTTCTGGTGTCGGAAGTGTGCAAAAGTGATCTGGCCGGGTTTTCGCTAACACCATGAGGACGACGTCCAATGACTGGCGTTTGATAGTGACCTGTGCCACATTTAAGATTTGTAAAGTGTAATAATGATATTTAATTTAAAAGAGTTCTGAGTGTAACTTGTTTTTTTTCTCGCTGTCTCAGAGGGCCGTGCTTAAGTTCGCCTCTGCCACCGGAGCCACCACCTTCCACGGGCGCTTCACCCCCGGTACCTTCACCAATCAGATCCAGGCTGCTTTCAGGGAGCCCCGCCTCCTGCTCGTCACAGACCCCCGTGCCGACCATCAGCCACTGACTGAGGCTTCCTACGTCAACATCCCCACCATCGCTCTGTGCAACACCGACTCTCCACTGAGATACGTGGACATCGCCATCCCATGTAACAACAAGGTGAGGAAACACTGAACACAAGTTCCTGTCATACGTTGTCAATTCTGTGTATCGTGCATACCGTTAGAGCCCTGCCTGTCCTGTCAATGATGTGCTGGGTGTAAGACGTGTGCTAAATAAAAAAGCTCGGCCTTTCACCCCCTCTCTCTACACCACTCTGGGTTTCGGGGTAAAGGTCTGCTACAAAATGTTACGTAGCTCTTCATGTCTCTGGATATTAAACGTGCGAATGAAAGTTGTGTTTTTTCCTATTGTGATCTATAACTGATGTGGCTGTGTTTCAGGGTCACCACTCTGTTGGTCTGATGTGGTGGATGCTGTCCAGGGAGGTGCTCAGGATGAGGGGAACCATCTCCAGGGAGCACCCATGGGAGGTCATGCCCGATCTGTACTTCTACAGAGATCCAGAGGAGGTGAGACATGAGCAGGGCGACTGAAAGAAGTGAAGCTTTCAGAATGTATTGGAGTCACTCAGAGTGTACATCACAGGGTTCCTACGGTCATTGAACAGTCATGGAAATTCAAAATGCTAATTCCAGGCCCTGGAAAAGTTTTGGAAAACAATATTTTTCCCAAAGTCATGGAAATGTAACTACAGTTGCCTCAAATATAATTTATATTTTATCTAATCGCCGAAATATTAATACTATAATCATAAATACTGTATAGTAATGAAACGTAAAATAGCATTTAACTGACGAGGTATTTTGCTAGTGAGAGATTTGAGTTGCTTTAGCGAATTAATCAATAAATTATGAATACAAAAAAATAGTTAAAATAAATTCTATAAACGTGGTGCCTGCTGACCGCTGTTCTTTACGCTTGGTCTTAATGGTTACCCTAGTCTACAGGGAAAGCACTTTGGAGTGCATATTCCTGCTTCTCACTTCTTTTCCAACTGTTTCAGGAGAGTGCATGTACGTAGTTGCGTTGTGCCTCTTCACTTTTACACTCTAGGGGTCAAATGTCATATGGTGAGGGATTCCATTGGCGGTATGCGCCGGCCCGTGCCTTACTTTGGACTTCTAATTGAACTGCTCGGGTCTTGATAGATTGAGTGGGGAAGTTCATGAGATCTTTCTAGTAAGCCGATTTGTTTTAGATAGGCACAACGTGTTTCATATGCAGACCTTATTTTCCCGCTTACCATGTTAAAATAAAAATGTTTCAGTGGTACCGCTGAGAGAGTAATTTTTGGTCATGGAAAATTAGGTGAAGGTCCTGGAAAAATCATTGGTGAAAAAGTGTATGAACCCTGACATTAAGTGTTACAGCAAAAGTGGCATAGTAGATAAAGAAAGCAAACTTATCGGATCAATAAGACACATCTAATCTAGTCCTAGAACAATATTAGCTAACATAAATAAATGCATTGGAATAATATAGGCTGCACGTCAAAACTCGAGTTTATATTCCATCTGTATAATGAAATGAGCCGATAATAAAAATAAAAAGCTTGTTAAAGGATTACTTGAGATCTAACGAATGCCCATTTCCTCGCTACAGATTGAGAAGGAGGAGCAGGCAGCGGCGGAGAAGGCTGTTGGAAAGGAGGAGTTCCAGGGCGAATGGAGCGCTCCTGCAGCCGAGTTCACGCAGCCCGAGGTGGCCGACTGGTCCGAGGGAGTCGCTGTTCCATCTGTGCCCATCCAGCAGTTCCCAGCAGGTAAGACCACTGGTTTACTGTAACCACACTTCATTAATTATGCACATGCAATGATGGTTTTTGCACTATTTAATAATACACAACAAATCATTTATCTATTTTATTGTATTTACTTGCACTATTTGATCTGTTTAATTGTGTTGGAGGAGGAGCCTGGGAGCTTTTCATTGACATATCTACACCGTAGCTCTGATAATAAAAGCCTTGAATCACAGTGCGGGAAGAGGCCAACAACTCCTTGGGCTGATTTAAAGCCACTACCTTAATAATTTTTTATTAAAAAAACAAGATCAACTTAAAAACGACTGCTTAAAATCATAAAAATGGCAAACTTTAAGATCAACATATACACTATGAGAACCAGACATCATACAAAAGTCATACGATATTTTGTAGGTATTTAAATTAATGAGTTTTTGTACTTTGTCTGTCTCTCATCTGTCTTTGTTTCTTTTGTTCCAGCTGCCGCCGCGGTCAAGCCAGGTGAGAAACGTACGGTTGATTTCCTAATTACTTTACAAAATTCAAGATTATTTTTTAATGTTTCTTTGACAACATGATGCTAACTCATTGATGTGTTTCCCCTGCAGAGGACTGGAGCACTCAGCCCGCCACAGAGGACTGGTCCACTGCTCCCACCGCTCAGGCGACTGAGTGGGGAGGTGCCACCGCTGACTGGTCTTAAACGGACCGAGCCAACAATAAAATGGTGTTTTCACACTTTGACTCTGTTTGCTATTGAGTTATTTGACATTTATTGAAGGTCACTGTTGGCTGTAATGTTCTTCTATCCCAACAACTGTTCGATAATGAGGGTGGGTATAGAGTGTTCCTTCGACAAAAAATGTATTGACAATTTGGTTGACAAATTGTGATCTGTCTCTAAGATGTGTTTCAACCACAGACCTTATTTCCAGCTATTTTCCTAAACCCTATGGAGAAATTGCATTAGTTGGAACCGGAAGGAGTTTACTACCGGGTTTTAGGACACGTCACTGTGGCACTCAGGAAGAAGGGAATGTATAGATAATCAGAATACCTTTATTAGTCCCACGGAGGGGACATGTGCGTAGTTACAGCAGGAAAAAGAGCCACTGACAGCTTCATGTTAAATATGTGACATGCACCAAAAAAAAGTACTAAGTTATGATGTAATAAAAAGTTGCATAATTAAAAAAAATATACATCCTGTAACAGTTCTTAGGATTTAGCAGCCAGGTATATATTACAGTTATTAACGGCATCTATATATATTGCACATCGGTGGTTGGTATTTAACAGCAGCAAGTAACGGATAGATTTATGAATCCCAATTTAGGAAACTATTTTGTTTCAGAAGCAGTGGGTTCTACATTAAAATACAAATACTTAAAACATGGAAAATGCTATATATAAACAATGCAATCAAATCTGGATAATTAAAATGTGTTGAAGCATGCTTTTCCGGTTCTTACCCGTCCCCTTGTGTGTTATGAAGGTTTTTATGCATGTAAACGGTCTGCAGAGTCAAAACCCTCAAAGTACACCCTGTAGCGAGTAAAACTCTAAAAAAATAAAATAAATACCTCCCCAAAACGCCTCTTTGGTGAAACGTCATCATCCATTTGATTCTTCCGGGTACGAGATTACGTAAACACGTACCCGGAACTAAATGGACCAATAGAGGCGAAGTCCCTCCCCCTCCGGTTGAGCTCATGGGACCCCGGAAGCGGAAAAATATACATTGAAGTCAATGGAGAGATAAACGTTATCTTTTGATCCCGTTTGAATTGTGCCACGAATTACACATATGATGTTTGTCAATCTTAAACAATCCTTTCCATGTAAAAAAAGTCAGTTTGTCGTAAAACTGTTGAAATATAAGACTGAAAAATACGCAACTAGAAAGACTACAAATCCCACAGTCGCGTAAGTGATGTCACCATTGTTTTCCTCCACTAAGAGATAGCTAATATCAGCGCGATATATCTATCTATATGGCGCTGGCTAAGATAAGATAACTTTAACAAGATGCCTGTGTGCTTAGTACCAGGTTGTTATCATACCAGCAATGGGTCTTGCTCGTTCTTTCGCTTCCCGTCTGATGAAAGGAACAGGAGTGGCTGGATCAAGTTAGCTACCTAGCTAGTAGCTAGCACGTTAGTTAGCATTACAGCCTTGTCAATTTTATTAGCCTTAACAATAAGTAACATCAAGTAACACACATGTTAAACAGTAAGAGTAGTAGTCATATTTCGTGTACTTTGAAGAGTACTGTCACACCTGTGTGATCATTCTATAATACACACTTAAGCCCGGGGGAGAAATGCTAACGATAGCTATAGCGTCTACGATCTTTTCTACTTCACGCTATCTGCACAAATGGTTGACATTAAACATTAAAAAGACCAGGCAGTTCAGAGAGAATCAGAGGAAGGAAGGCAGGCAGGCAGGGAGCTTTGCATGACATTCTTCTGGACGTGTTTCATTGTGGTGATAGTGAGCGTAGTCAATCCTTTTGTTGACAAGACAGAACAACACACGTCACCAAGATGGCCGTCACTACTGCTAGACCGGAGATGTAGTTCATTCAGCGTTTCACACAAAAAAAATGTGTTACTTCACAGTTTTACGACACATTATTATTTTTTTGACTTGCAAAATTATCTTTTAAATTGACAAACATCATATGTGTAATTCGTGGCACAATTCAAACGGGATCAAAAGATAACGTTTATCTCTCCATTGACTTCAATGTATATTTTTCCGCTTCCGGGGTCCCAGCAGCTCCCTCGGAAGGGGAGGGACTTCACCTCTCGCGCTGGCCGCACCCTCTGCCAGCCTAACATGTACTGTTGGAAGCTCTGGTTCAGTTCACATTCACAATCGATCCAGTCATGCCAAAGCCAAGGGCCTGTTTCATGAAATGTGAGGAGAAATCATCGATATTTTTCCTACCGACGGAAGAACCACGACGAAGTCAGTGGTTGACATTTATGTTCAACACTGTTCCTTCAGAGGTTCAAAGAACGTTCCTGTGCGCGCGGCATTTCACAGACGAAAGCTTCACAAACATTGCCCAGTTTGAGGCCGGATATGCACAGCAATTGAAACTGCAGGACGATGCTATTCCTAGTTTGTTTGGACCGTTTGGAGCAGGGGAAGATTCGGGTACACAACCTGTAAGTTTGCATTGTTATTTGTGTATTTATCAAACAAGGTATCTACCACGACTGTTTAAATGTGTAAACGTGTTTCGGACTGCTAAGCCATTGGTACTGGGTTGCTAGCGTTTCCATATATCAATTCAAATGTCTGCATTCACACACACGAAATACTCATAGACAGTATACTCCGGGTGATTTACCGTACGGTCAGTCGCGAAACGTAATTACATTATAGCTGGCGTTCCTAGCGTGTATGCTACCGAGCTAAACAACGGAGCTAGAGTTTGCAATTGTAAACATGTTTTTGATCGCCTAATATGAACCACTATCTGTTGTTCATAGTATAGCATATTACACTGAACAACTAGCAAACGTAGGTTAGCATTGTAATCAAGCTGGCAAGATGACGAACATAAAACAACTACGTTTCAATAATATGTTGCACTTAATTTCGTTAGGAATGTCTCCCAGAAAGTGTTGCTTTTAGGACTGTTTTCATCGGATAGAAAATTAATTGTATGAATTTATCTTTCTTAGAGTACATCACAGCAGGACCGCGGTAACCGCCGCCGCTCCAGTACAGTCGGATGCCAAACAGACCGTACACAGACTGTTTCTGTGGGAACTCTACATAGGGCTGAGACACGGTCTGGGGGGACACAGACAGTGGAATTGAAAGTGTCCGCCTCAGTTGCTACACAGTTGTCCTGGGGAACACTGAAGTCGACACACGTGAGAAGCAAAGGTAGACTATAACACTGACATTGACTGTTTTATTACCTTAAAGGAGGGGTAGGTAAGTTTGAGAAACCGGCTCGAGATACACTTGTTGTTATATTCCATGGAATGCTCTTAATATCCTGATAGCAATGAATATTCTAAGTGCTTTGAAAAAAATCCATAAAAAAATGTCATCTGTGGAAGCCGTAATACTGTAAAAATTACGACCAGTTATTTTAGCTGGGCCGGCTAAAATAACTGGTTGTCCGACCTGTCTGTCAGCCTTCAATCTCGTGCACACACACTCGTGCAGTCATCGCGCGTGCCGTCATTGGGCGTGTTTCCCGTCTCCGGGCAGCTGTTGCTCAGTCGCCAGCAGCCGCTGCAGCAGGACACTTTCACCATGGCAGAGTTTGCATCAACATCGTCTACCGGTCGCAAAAGAAAAACTGTAATGGAGCAAATTATGAAGAAAAA
>CALSBZ010024430.1:0-10803 GCA_943591055.1 Gobionotothen gibberifrons
ACACACACACACACACACACACACACACACACACACACACTACCTGCAGAGGTGCTATCATTACTTTATATACGACTACAGAAAACTCAACGAACTCCGAGTCTGATACACAAACACATGCAGTATTTCAGTCTTAAATTGCATATTTAAAGCAGTATTTTTCTAGTTTTATAACACAGCATGTGACAGTAGCACACAAGCAGCGAGAGAGAAATTGCACAAGGTTATTGCGTAACAATAAGCTGATGACTGAGCCGTATTTACATTTGAATCCCATCTACAGCTTCTGCAGCTCGCACTAATGGTGAGTGGCGTCTCATTCCAGCACACCGGAGCCTGAACACATCTCTCTCTGCACAACGCTCCTCTAGCTGTGGCAGAGCTTGGTGGAATATAGAATTGTTGTACTGTGTCTAGTCATTCTTCATAGACTCTGCTAATTCTAATTTCAAAAAGGCATATACAACATAAGGTTATACAGACATTAAAAGGCAGGCAGTGGGTGTCAGAGAGAGGCGTGAAGGCTATATTGATAAGTGACCTTTTTCATGTGGAAATGACATGTGCTGAGGGAGAATTAACCACGTCTGCCTGTGTGTCAGAATACATACATAATACAGTCAAACATTGTGTTAGCAATAAGAGTGACATCAACTGCGTGAACTACCTGTCTAGCTATCTCTCAAGTGTGTGTATGCACATTTAAATAAACACCTTATGTAGCCACTATACAGATCGACATGTGAAAAAAGTTACAGATTCATTTGTCAATTATAATGTGTATTTATCACTCAGCATATTTTAACCTTACAAATATGGGTATGAAATATTGATGTGATATGTGACTACTATGGGATAACTTCCACATTTGGCATCTTAAATAATAAGGTAATATTTTAGCATGGTTTGAAAAACAGATGTCCATTATGCAATTGGAGTGCAAGTTATCCAAGGTGTTATTAAGAGGAACTGTTGGTGAGCTTGTGATGGATTGGTCACCAATAGCAGTATGGTTAAGTGTTACAGCAAGTACAAACTCGTTAAGAATACACACAAGGTTGTGACTTCTCCTGTTGATCACTCTTTATTTTCCTTCTTTCTTTCTTCATTTGTATCGGTATCTAATCCGGTATGTTCCGTCGTAAGTGTAGTTTTTGTATTGTATGATCTCATGACTGTTGTGTCTTGACAGTTATGTTAGATCCCACATTTCCTGCCTTTGTGTGTTTCCCGCCCTTGAGATAGCTTGGCCCTGCCCTGATAGTTTTCACCTGTGCCCATCCTCCTCACCTATATATATATATAGCCCTTGTGTTTCTTTGTTCCCTTGTCAGTTCGTTATGTTTCATGTCGTGAGAACCTGGGCCTTTTGACTCCTGAAATGTTACTTTGAGAATTATACCTTTTGTCAAGTACAACTTAGTTTTTGTTATTAAACAACATTCTATTTTTGGACAACTGTCTCAGAGTCCTGCTTTTGGGTCCTGTGTCCTGTGTCTCAGTTCATAACAATGACTATTTGAAATACATAAAATGTGTACAATATTGGAAAAAAAGTTTAATTTCAATTTGTGAAAATGCCATAATCTGAAAAATATATGTTGTGAATGTGTGTGTTTTTTTGGATTTATTCATAGTTTTTTGGGGGAAAATGCAAATTAATTAACATGAGCACTTGAGTCCATCATGTAAGTGTGCCAGATTAAGCCATAAATACTTATTTTAAAATCGGCAGTCACTGGCATATTGATGGCATTAGAAGAAACATACAAGAGCACATATGCACAGAAAAAGCACATGTGCATAACACGTACATCCAATTAAAAGCCTCATACAAACCCATGAACACACAAAAGCACATACATACGCACAGATAAGAGCGAATAGGCACAGAAAACTCAAAAGATAATAGTATAGAGTGGCGAAGTCCCTCGAAAAATTATGTATTGAAGTCAATGGGGAGAGAAAGATTATCTTTCGATCCCGTTTGAATTGTGCCACGAATTACACATATGATGTTTGTCAATTTAAAAGATAATTTTGCAAGTCAAATTTTTTTAAATGTGTCGTAAAACTGTGAAGTAACACTTTTTTGTGTTAACCGCTCAATGAACTACATCTCCCGTCTCGCACCACACACCAAGACGGCCGTCACGTTGGCACATTTCACTTCTTTCTTTCAGAATGAGGTGAAAAGTATTAAAAGAGGTGAAAATCACTCCAAGTCTGGGCATGTTGAGAGCTGTACATACACACAAGGGGAGTTAGTCGGTTCGTAAGAGCCAGCATGCGGGACCGGGACTCTGGGATTTGTAGTCTTTCTAGTTGCGTATTTTTCATAGTCTTATATTTCAACAGTTTTACGACAAACTGTGACTTTTTTGACATGGAAATTATTATTTAAGATTGACAAACATCATATGTGTAATTCGTGGCACAATTCAAACGGGATGGAAAGATAATCTTTCTCTCTCCATTGACTTCAATGCATACTTTTTCAGAAATAAGGTCCCATGGGGCGGAAGTAGATGGGCGTGACTTCACCACCCTATAGCCTAGTAATGACAGTAGGTTTAATTATCCAGTAACCACTGTTGTACAGATTAGGAGAAAGAGGTGAGAGATGTTCCTTAGTTTTCATCAGTTGGGACTTGTATGTTTTGCACGAGTGAAGGAGCAGCAGGCTGGCAGGGGCGAGCGTTTTGGCTGCGTGGCAATGCAATCTTCAGCCATTGAAAGCAGATAAAGCCAAGAGCAGGCGGAGGGTGCAACCAGACCCAGCTGCAGCGAGCGAGCGTGGACAAAGAGAGGAAAGCAGAGCGGCACCTGTTCCACGCAGATGTGTCATCCAATCGATCATCTCTCCTCGCATACCAACTCACAGCCATTCACACAGCTGACACTGCCAAACACAGGCTATTAGACCCTGCTGATAATTGCCTCCAAAGGTCAAAGTCTTAATAACGCCATTCAGCCACTCTGAGGGCGTTCTTATTATTTATAGAAGGGTATGTGTTTTTAGATTTAGTCGTTTTTAATGCATCGATACATTGATGTGTGAATCTATTCGGTTAAAATCATATCATTATAGAACTTCACTAGACAGTCAACTGGAAGCAAAGGGAAAACGCTGCTAATCAATGTTCTCTCTGATTGGTTTGGCAGCAGAGCAATCACACTTTGAGTTACACTGTATGTCGTTAAAAGACGGATGACAGGTTGTTACAAAGGAAACAAACACTGTGAAGATGACGATGTTATCAACGCATGTTCACAAATCAGAGACTTAGCTATTATTACACAAATGTTTCTCCGTTAAAGGTCCCCTCGTGTAAAAAGGTGAGATGTCATGTCTTTAATGTTCAATCCAAAAAGCCCACTTTCTCAGACACTGTGCCTTTAAAACAAGACACCATGACTTTGGTATGGCTGTGCCGTCACAACTACTGTACACTATATATAGGTAGAAAGTGCTGCTTAGGCTATTACAGTCATCCCTGGCGGCAATGACGGTGCAGAGATGCTGAGAGCACAGAAAACACAGAAGAAACCCTGACCAATCAGAGCAGAGCTGGGCGGGAGGAAGGCAGGGGCTCTGGAGGGAGAACAGACACAGAGGGTGAAAACATCTGAGTGTACATGTCCACGCAGAAAGGCAGATATATATATGTTTGTAATATGAAAGCACGTAAACATGTTCTAGTCGACACCCAAAATACAACCTGAACATTAGCATAATGTCACCTTTGAAGCAAATGTATATATAATAATATTTCCAGGACTGTATGTTTCATGTTTTTATGTGATTGTATTTACTTGGTTGACTTACAAAATCTGTCCAGGGACTACGAAAAATAGCTCTTGGCTAACTTTACAGAAATGTTGATTAATGTGCACTGTCCCTGTAAAATATATGAATACATTAAAAAAAAGCACTTTTCCAGTCTTTACAACCCCTCAAAACTATTTGTTCTTGTCTTTAACATTTGTGTAAGGCGTGTGGCGCAGTGGAAGGTGCGTCGGTGTTGGGATCAGGGGAGCACAGGTTCAAACCCCACTGCAGCCAGCATGTCGTAGTGTCCCTGAGACACTTCACCCCAAATTGCTCCTGTGGGGGATTGCCCACAGTATTTGGATAAAAGCGTCTAACAAGTAACATGTAATGTAATGTTGTAAGATTGTATTTGGCAGCCAGTGCCATAGTTGAAGTAACAATGTTGAAAGGAGGAGACAGAAAGGATTTGAACCCGGGTCCTCAGCATGGGGACCAATCCCCGCAACATGAGCCGCCAGCTCCACCAACTTATACACCGAAGCGACTTATATATGTTTTTTTTCTCTTAACGACACGTTTTTTTAACAAGAGCAACTTATACTCAGGTGCGACTTGTAGTCCTGAAAATACGGTAGCCTATAAACAGTATTTGTGCTGCAATTCAATAATGTCAAACATGTCACTTCAAAGCTATTCATTGTTCCATGTTTTGGGAATGTCATGCTTAAATATCACTGTCATATGGATCTGTAGAACTTATTTCAAGTCTTGCAGCTATATTACAAGTGCACACATTAATTAGCTTCCCCAAGGTTGATTACTTTGATGGTATTATACGATTGATTGGAAATGTCTTCCGTTTCAATAGTAACATTTACGAGTGCTGCTTGATCCAGACACATGGGGCCTTGCATTTGTGAAGAATGAGTATAGGGCTGAATATCAACATATGAACAGTTGAACTGAAGGTTAACAGCTATACGACAACCTGAAGCACTTTTCATATACAAGTCAGCATTCACCCATTTACACACATTCATACAGAGGCATCCGTACAAGATACCACCTGCTCAGGGAGGCTAACATTCACACACACTCACACACTGTTGGCCGTTAGAAGCAATGTGGGGTTAAGTATCTTGCCCAATGAAACAACATGTTGACTATGAGGATTGATCCATCATCTGATTGGTGGATGACCATCTAACTCCTGAGCTAAAGCCACCCCATAGGTCTGAGAATGATTTTGAATACCTATACGACAACCTATGTATCTCTAATATGGTAGCACTGTCCCCAGAGATGGCAAAAGTACACGCATCCTTCCAAGTAGAAGTACAGATACTCGTGTTTAAAAATACTCTGGTGAAAGTAGAAGTACTGACTAAACTTCTTTACTCAAGTAAAAGTAAAGAGGGCTTTGAAATGTACTTCAGTAAAAAGTACCCATAACTAGCAGCTGTTTTAAAGAGTACCTGACCTCCCTTTATATTAATAGAACAATAATGTCATTGTTAGCTAATGAATGTTTCCATGCTGAACAACGGCAACATGACAACGTTTTCATTGGTCCCTCTTCTTTAGAGAAGACCAGGAGATGATGGATACACGGATCGTGTTCAAATCAATAGGCACGCAATGACTCTCAATAATAATGATCACGCCACCAAACACACATTCAAACTAAAGGAACCAGCCTGTTTGGAAAATGTGAGAAGTAGAGAGTACAGGTATTTGGGTTCAACATGTAAGAAGTAGAAAGTACAGGTATTTGTGTTCAACATGTAAGAAGTAGAAAGTACAGGTATTTGGGTTCAACATGTGTCACAATCGAGCTGAAGACCAAAGTGCAACACACGTGAAACCAGGGATAGTCGGTAACCAGCTTTATTAGAGGCAAAAGACTGGTAACAGACAAAACGGCAGATAGAAGGCAAAGGGCTGGTCGGGGACAGGCAGGGGGTCCAGGAGATGGCAAGACGGGAGTCGCAGGTACAGAACAGGTCCGGGAGGAGGCGAGGCAGAATGGTCAGGGACAGGCAGGAGGTCCAGGAGATGGCAAGACGGGAGTCGCAGGTACAGAACAGGTCAGGGAGGAGGCGAGGCAGGATGGTCAGGGACAGGCAGGGTCGAAACCGGGAGAGCAATCTGGAGGTAAACGCGGGAAAGACTGGCATAATGCAAAGTACGATCTGGCACTGATGTGAAGGTGAAGTGAGCCTAAATACTAAATGGCCTAATGGGTGTAACAGAGTGAGAGAGATACAGGGTGTGGCTACCAGGTGACTCAGGAAGGTGAGTGCAGAAAATAGGTGAGAAAGAGAGCAGAACTGTGACAGAACCCCCCCCTTAATGGACGGCTCATGACGTCTATAAAATACTAAGAGGGAAAAATTAAATAAATAAAAATAAAACTAATTTAAAGAAGAAGAATAACCAAACCTCCTACAAACAAAGGGTGGAAGGTGGGGGTATGGGAAAGGTTAGTACTCATCAGATAATGCTCTCCCGGACTCTCCCTCCTGGACCTCCTCGTCCTCGTCTACTGATGACTCCTCCCCCTCCTCGACGAAGCCTCTGTTCAGTAGCGAACGAGTACTCCCTGGCTTAACGCCTGGAAGAGTGTGGGTCCTAGAAGGCTGCTCCGGGTAACGCCGGTGGAAGTCCCGGATGAGTTGGGGGTTGAGGATATGGCGAGCAGGAATCCACTGCCTCTCCTCAGGACCATAGCCCTCCCAGTCCACCAAATACTGAACCCCTCTTCCTCTGCGACGGGAACGGAGTATCCGACGAAGGGTGTAGGTAGGGCCCCCATCGATCATCCTAGGGGGTGGTGGTGGGGGAGCGGCGGGAATCATCGGACTCTCCCGGACAGGTTTAATCCGAGAAACGTGGAAGGTGGGATGTATTCTCATGTTCCGGGGCAAACTAAGTTGAACCGCTGCAGGGTTAATGATCTTGGCAATCTCGAAGGGTCCAATAAACCTAGGTGCCAACTTCTTAGACTCCACCCGAAGGGGAATGTTCTGAGTGGACAGCCACACTCTCTGGCCTACCTGGTACACAGGTGCCTTGGTGCGTCGGCGGTTTGCTGATGTGGCGTACCGTTTAGCAGACTGAAGCAAATTCGTTCGCGCCTGTCTCCAAGTCTTTCGACAACGTCTGATGAAAGCCTGAACAGACGGACAGGTAACCTCCTTCTCCAATGCAGAGAACAATGGGGGTTGAAAACCGTATGCACATTGGAAAGGGGATAGACCAGTAGCGGAACTGATAAGGGTGTTGTGGGCATACTCCACCCACAGGAGTTGTTTTGACCAGTTAGTGGGATGATCGGAAACCATGCAGCGGAGAGTGGTCTCCATCTCCTGATTCTTCCGTTCGGTCTGGCCATTGGCCTGTGGGTGGAAACCGGATGTGAGACTGACCGTCGCCCCGATCAGTTCACAAAACTCCCTCCAAAACACAGAGGTGAACTGGGGGCCCCGGTCGGAAACCACATCAGTCGCTAGTCCGTGAATCCGAAAAACGTGGAGAAGAACAAGCTCTGCCGTCTCCTTAGCTGACGGGATTTTAGCCAGGGGTACAAAATGAGCCATCTTACTGAACCGATCTACCACCGTCAAGACGGCAGTATGTCCGTGGGACGGTGGTAGACCAGTCACAAAGTCCAAAGAAATATGTGACCAAGGGCGACGTGGGACCGGTAACGGATGAAGGAGACCAGCTGGCGCTTGATGAGATGGTTTGTGCCGATTGCACACAGGACAAGCGTTCACAAACTCCCGGGTGTCAGCCTCCAGCGTGGCCCACCAGAACCGTTGCAGGACCATCCCCCTGGTACGTTGAATCCCAGGGTGGCAGGAAAGTCTGGAGCTGTGAGCCCACTGAAGCACCTCAGCCCTCAAAACCTGAGGCACAAACAACCGGTTAGGAGGACAAGAACTAGGACCGGGTTGGTCCACCAAAGCGGTCTTAACCCTCTCCTCAATCTCCCAAGCGAGGACGCCAATCACCCGAGGATCAGGAAGAATCGTGTCCGGGATACAGGTGTCTCCCGCCCTTCCGAACTGCCGGGACAAAGCGTCGGCCTTCACGTTGCGGGAACCCGGGCGGTAGGAGAGGAAAAAATTAAACCGGGTGAAAAATAACGACCACCTGGCTTGTCTGGAATTCAGCCTTTGTGCCGACCTGATGTACTCCAGGTTCTTGTGGTCAGTCCACACCTGAAATGGTTGTTCTGTCCCCTCAAGCCAGTGTCGCCACTCCTCCAACGCCAACTTGACTGCTAGCAGCTCCCGGTTCCCCACGTCATAGTTCCTCTCCGCCGGGCTCAATCTCCTCGAAAAGAAAGCACAGGGGTGGAGCTTCTGGTTCTCCCCAGAACGTTGCGACAGGATGGCCCCCACCCCTACGTCAGAAGCATCCACCTCCACCACCAACTGACCAGCGGGATCTGGTACCTGCAGGATAGGTGCCGACGTAAACCGGCCCTTGAGGTCCTGAAAAGCCTCCTCGGCTGCAAAGGACCATCGGTACGACACCTTGGAAGAGGTCAGGGCGGTGAGCGGGGCAGCCACGGTGCTGTAGCCGCGGATGAAGCGTCTGTAAAAGTTGGCGAACCCCAGGAAACGCTGCAGCTCCTTCCGGGACTCAGGAACCCGCCATGAAGTAACTGCTGAAACCTTAGAGGGATCCATTTCCACACTTCCTTGACCCACGATGTAGCCAAGAAAGGCGACCGAAGAAGTGTGAAACTCGCACTTCTCCGTCTTGACAAACAGCGAGTTCTCCAGAAGTCTCTGGAGGACTGTCTGGACGTGGTGGATGTGGTCCTTGAGGTTTTTAGAAAAAATCAAAATGTCATCCAGATAAACAAAAACATAATGATCCAACATGTCCCGGAGTACGTCGTTCACCAACGCTTGGAAAACTGCAGGGGCATTGGTAAGTCCAAATGGCATCACCAGGTACTCGTAATGTCCCGACGAGGTGTTGAAGGCGGTCTTCCATTCGTCCCCCTCACGGATTCGTACCAGGTGATAGGCGTTTCGTAGATCCAGCTTAGTGAAGATTGTAGCCCCTTGAAGTAGCTCGAACGCTGACGAGATGAGTGGCAGGGGATACCGATTCTTCACCGTGACGTCGTTCAGCCCCCGATAGTCAATGCAGGGTCTCAGAGTCCTGTCCTTCTTCGCCACAAAAAAAAACCCTGCTCCTGCGGGTGATGTGGAAGGACGAATAATTCCCGCAGCCAGAGAGTCGTTGACGTAAGTCTCCATGGACTTCCTCTCCGGTGCCGAAAGCGAGTACAACCGGGCCTTGGGTGGAACTGCGCCTGGATGTAGCTCAATGGCGCAGTCATATGGCCGATGAGGTGGAAGAGATGTCGCCTTAGCCTTGCTGAAAACCTCCTTAAAATCCAAATATTCTGCCGGAACCCCTGTGACATCCGGAACCAGGTTCCTCTCCACAGAAAGTTGAGGTGCGGCGGCCTGCTTAAGGCAAACCTGATGACATGCGGAACTCCAACCTAGGATGGACCCAGTTCTCCAGTCAATGTTCGGGTTGTGGCGGCGGAGCCACGGATAACCCAAAATCAGAGGGATCTGGGGGGACCGTAGCACATGAAACTGTATAGTCTCATGGTGGTTCCCCGACATGAGCATATGGACCGGTGTCGTCTGGTGTGTCACCGTTCCCAGCAGGTGACCATCCAAAGCGTTAGCCGGTACCGGCTGGGGCAGCCGAACCCGTTGTATGCCCAGCTGTAACGCGAGCTCCTCGTCGATGATGCTGACATCAGATCCGGAGTCGATAAAGACAGCCAGAGCCTGAGAATTTCCAGTCAGAAGGAGTCGAGCATGGCACAAGGGTCTTAAATTGGGGATCAGCTCAGAGGTTTGGCCCACCAGTATACTCCCCATTACTGATGGGCTCTGCCTTTTACCGGACAACGGGAAACCCTATGTCCAGCCTGCCCACAGTAAAGGCAACGATTACTTCTTAACCGAAACTCCCTCTCCTCTGAAGTAAGACTGGTACGGCCCACTTGCATGGGCTCGACCTCCCCGTACCGTGAGTCAGAGAAGGGATGGGAATTCTCAGCCGAAACCGGAAGTCGAGATCTCCCGGGAACCGGAAGTTGTTGTCGCGAGTAGCGGGCCGCTGCTCGCGTCTGCTGCTCTCCTCTCCGTGTCTGAATCCGTCTGTCAATCCGAGAGGTGAGCTCAATCAACCCATCCAAGGAAGCAGGGAGATCATAGGAAACCAGCTCATCCCTCATATAATCCGCTAATCCTCTCAGAAAGGCATCACACTGTGCCGGCTCGTTCCAACTGCTGCGGCGGCCGCTGGTGCGAAAGTCAATCGCGTAATCCACCACCGTACCGGAACCCTGGCTCAGACTCAGCAGACCCCCGGCAGCGTCGGGACCCAGACGAACGGAACCGAACACCTTCCGCATCTCCGCGGAAAATGCCGCAAAAGAGGCGCAGGCTGGAGTCTGTTGCTCCCACTCCGCAGTTCCCCACAAACGTGCTTTCCCCGTCAGGTGATTAACAGCGAAAGCTACGCGAGCAGCTTCGGAGGCGAAGGTGTGTGGCTGCAGGGAAAACAATATGGAACAGTTTGTGAGAAAAGGACTGCATCCCTCAGGCTCACCAGCGTAACGCTCCGGCGTTCCCACACGAGGCTCCGGAGCATATCCGATCGGACCAGGAGCTGGAGCGAACATCGGAGCGGCGGGCGGAGGAACGTTAGCAGCCATATTAGCGGTTAGCTGTTGCATGGTGGCGGCCATCTGCTGCATCTGGGAGGTAAGAAAATCCAGCGTTTGTCTCTGGGTTGAGGTTGCCTGGTGGGTCTCGGCAGCTAAGGTAGCTACCGTGACCTCCTGTCTTTGGAGGGCCTCCTCAACCCTCTCAAAGCGGTCTCTAGGAGACCCGGTGTGTGCTTGGTCCATTTCTGGCCAGATCGTTCTGTCACAATCGAGCTGAAGACCAAAGTGCAACACACGTGAAACCAGG
>CALSBZ010024466.1:0-11996 GCA_943591055.1 Gobionotothen gibberifrons
ATAAATAACAAAGAAGACCTTTGACCGGCACTTTTATAATTTTGTCCAGAAGATTTCAACTTTAATACACATTGACTGGCGAAAAACTCTGCCCGGTTCCCTCTGCCCCCAACGTGGAGAATAAACAGAAGGCCAACCATGACAACTATGCTTCTTCGCTGCTTTTGTGGAGGAAGTTACAGCGCCAGTTACAGGCCCGGCATATGTACTACAGCGTGTGTGTCCCAAGGCCTCGCTGGAAGGCCTGGAATGTCGGAAGAGAAAGACGTGAATCCAGGAATGTTGACAGCTGGAATGCGGAAATGGAGGCGTTCTAACAGATTTATGCATATTCGACTAATCACTCCCCTTTTAAACTGTGTTTTTTAATTTTTTTTACTGACCTATTGGAATGATTTCTTAATTTAGGCTATTTTTTACAACGTGTGTTGGAAGGATTTATTAAATTACTATGAATATTTGGGCTTAAATTAATTGCCATCTTTTAAACTCAGACATTTATCCCTAACATTATCCCTGACTTTGTCATACCATTTTAACAGAGCCGCCCAATTACCCCCAATTACGCCCCAGATACCCCCAATTATTTAATATAATTTGCCCTTCACCTTAAATATCTAAAATAATGCATTAGAAGATGAAAGCCCTGTAAATAACCATTGCTCTTGCACAATCCATGCCCCTTTTAGGACTGTCCCACATTAGGCAAATCATACTGTTGACAGTGTTTTCTGATTGATGGAGTGATAAAAAGAGATTTCTTGACTTTACTTTAAGTATTTCAATATTTTGCTACTTTGATATTGTACTCCTCTACAGTTCAGAGGTAAATGGTATTTAATACCTTTAGTTACTTCACAGATGTGGATGAATGATGTGAAATATAACCAAGTCTTAAATCAGACTTTAGTTCCACCTGGAGTAAATTCACAAGCTACCCTGCAGTATACAAAGTCATTCAAACTAGCTGCACCTTTACCAGCTTTGAGAACACTTTCTCCCCCCCTCCCCCCCTGAATTGCGTCTGAGGGAATAAACTAATCCCTCACTCTACACAGTATGCAAATCGGTGTGAAAGCAGTGAGACCTGTGAACAAGGGTTCGACAACATTTCTGTTGTCGAACGTGATTCGTTCAGATGCGTCACGTGGTGTGCTAAAACACTTCCTGGTTAGCTGAAAGGAGACAATCTCCTCCAAATCCGTTTGGTTCTTTCTTCGAAATAAAATAGACATAGTTTCTTGCACAACCTATTCAAAGTTCTAATACTTATGATAATCTGATGCTGATGTGCCAAAAGATCAACTATTTCGTTATTTGAGAAGCCTAAACTAAAGTACTGCTTCACAAGATGCTCCACATTCCTCATTGTATTGCAGGACGCTGCTGTTGTCTCCTTCTCAAGTCACTTATGAAACTACGACTTTAATCTCGTAATTATAACTTTATTCTCGTAACATTACGACTTTAATCTCGTTTTTTTTTTCTAAGTGTGGCCCTAATACTCCGTCGTATGAATGAAACGGCAGCTCTCAGCTGTGTATTTACAGAACTAATGGGCCATCAACCGGAGTAAATTCACAAGCTACCCTGCAGTATACAAAGTCATTCAAACTAGCTGCACCTTTACCAGCTTTGAGAACACTTTCATGATCAATCATTATAAAACATATCATATATATTATTCTGAAATGGACCAATCTGCACAATGACTACTTTTACTGTCGCTACTTTCACTATATTTTGATGATAATACTTTTACTTGAGGAACATTTTGAATGCAGGACTTGTACTTTAACAGAGTATTCCTACACTCTGATACTTCTACTTTTACTCAAGTACAAGATCTGACAGGCCGACAGGCAGGAAGACTCGAGCATACAGCTCACGCTTCATATATTAAAAAATAAGCAGGGAAAGGTTAGTGTGCAATGTGCATCCACATAGGGGTATTCAACTAAAATTCAATGAGGTCCAGTTAGAGAAAATGTCCCCATGCAAAGGTCCGGAACATCAACAGAAAGTTGCTTCATGAATTAGTGTGATATTGAAGTAGCCTGTAGCTTTATCAACGTCTGCATGTAATCAACAACTGACTGCCAATCAAAAAAAAGAAAGTACAATTCATGTATTGTCAATGAACATTGAACTATACAGATATCCTCTCCGCTTCTCTCTGCTGCGCTCTCATCTCTTCTTCTGTGTTTCTCTCCCTGTATCGCTCACTTGTCTCTTTCGCCCCCTGTCGGCCGGCGGTTAAAATACGGCTGAGATTAAGACAGTGCGCAAGTCACAGAATGAAATGCATTGTGGGACATGTAGTTGCTAACATGTAGTTGCTAATTTAGCTTCAATATTTAGCCGTACAGCGAGCCGAGACACGGCTAATTACTGGCAGGAACACACACATACGAAGTCCATCTGAGACCTGTGTATACCTTCAGACAGCCTACAAGTGAAGCACACGTTGTTTACTCACAGTTTGAAAGCAGTGTGGAGAAGTCTTCAGCTGCTCCGCCCAGGATAACTTGTGATACGACTTCTGTGGCTTGTTGTTGTTGTCAGTCTTATATTTGTATCATATATCGTTATTAATATGATGTCGAGTTGATTTGAGACCCAAATGTGACTGTTTACTCGTTTTGCAAAGATAGAAGCAGAAATGTCATTGCTATATTTGCAGGGATATTTAGAATTTAAAATGCTGCTTGATGGTTAATTTTGTTCTCGGCAAACAATATTATGAATCCTCTATTCAAAAATATTATTCAGTGTCCATCGACATGAAAATAACTAACTAACTACTTTTCTTCTAAATGAAATGCTGACATTACAAAATGCATGGTTTAATGTAATGTAAACATTTACATTATTATTATGATTATTTAATATATAAAGACTATATGTTCAAATGCTCTTCATTCAAGCAGCTTTATCCGCACTGTGTACGACACAGTACGACATAATTTCTGTATTTGTGAATGAAGCGCCATCTCCTGGTTAAAACCTGAAATTGAAAATCTGGCAACGCCCTCTTGGAAAATAGTGGGAGGGCTTGACCTTCCTCCAAACTGGGCGTTGGCAGGTTGTAGGCAGGAACAACTAAGCTGGAGTCCGAAAATAAGTGCTCCATCTGTAAGGCAGGTTATGAGTTAAGATTAAGCAATAAGGTTGAGGGAATATGATACAACCTTGAGAACAAAATACGGTGGTCACTACCGAAACACTGGATGTTTTGTAAAAAATTAAGTATATTGAGTTATCAACTAAAATGATATGATACTGTCATCTCTCGCAAATTATGTTAGTTTAGTTAAGTGTTTTGTCTTTGTCTAGTGATTTTCCCCTTTAATTTTGAATAGTAACCTTTTCCTCTCGTTTCAGATACTCTGACCTCCCTTCCTTGTGTGTCTCCCACTCCTGTGATTGTCGACCACGCCCCTGATTGTTTCCACCTGTTCCCCATTTCCTGGTGTATTTATTGTCCTCGTCTCCCTCTGTCCTGTGCCAGTTCGTTTCGTTTCATGTGACAGTTTACCAGCGTATCAGGCCAAAAGAATCCCAAGCAGAGCTTTGAGCCACGTCTTGCCTAAGTATTTATATTTTCATGCTCCTAGTGATTTTCCTCAGTGTAGTGATTTTGTTTTGTTACTGTTTTTCCTCGTTAAGAGTGATTTTTTGTTTACCACAGTCGTTGAGCTTTTGGTTTGAATAAAACCCTTTTTGTTAAAGAGCCTGTGTGAGTTGTGCATTTGAGTTCAAACCCGTTTATTGAGTCGTAACAGTACGAACTGGCCTAAACATGAACTCAGCCGACTCTGAACAGCTGAAAGCAGCGCTTCACTCTCAGGGAGGCCGCCTCGCTCAACAGGAGAATCAGTTAACGGCCATCCAGCAAGGAGTATCGCATGTCACAGACAGCCAGAGGGATTTCGAGTCATCTGTAACAAACCAGATTAACCACCTGGCGGGACAGGTTCACCACCTGCTCACTCACCTCAAGGCTGAGCTCTCACCCCCATCTCCAGCCGGACCTGAAGCGAATGCGGACCCGGCGCCCGCTTCCCACACCGTGTCAATCCGCCTGGCTCCGTCTGAGAAGTTTTCCGGGGAATCCCATGACTGCCGTCCCTTTCTGGTGAATTGCAGCCTACATTATAGTCAACTTCCGACAGCCTTTCCCACGGAGAGATCCAAGGTGGCTTTTATGATTTCCCATCTCACCGGGCGAGCGGCGGCGTGGGCTACGGCTGAATGGTCACGTGACTCGCCAATATGCGAGTCTTTGGGACAGTTTACAGACTCCCTGACGAACATTTTTGACCACACGTCCCCAGGCAGAGAAGCAGCTCGGGTCCTTTACAAGTTAAGTCAAGGAAGACGCAGTGTGTCAGACTACGCAGTGGAATTTCGCACCATTGCGGCCGATAGTGGCTGGAATTCTTCTGCTTTGTTCGATGCCTTTATTAATGGATTTTCGGACCCTATTAAGGATCAGCTGGCGCCCTTGGAGCTGCCTGTGGAACTAGACTCTGTCATTGCCATGTCCATAAGGATTGATAACAGACTTGCTGAGAGAAAACGGGAGAAGAACAGGGCTGCGCTACCCTATTCCCACCCTAGAGGGCACCCCTACTCTTCTCACTCTCAGGAGACTGCCATGCCACGTTCCTTTTTCCTTCCATCCCAGAGATCAGCGTCCCCCATCAAAGCCGAGGAGCCAATGCAGCTGGGACGTGCCAAGCTATCTACAGAGGAACGGCGGCGCCGCCTGCTGGAGATGTTTTTACTGCGGCCAACAAGGTCATCTTCTCTCTGGATGCCCGGTAAAAGACGGGGCTCACCAGGGAAAGGGAGGGCACTGGTGAGCCGTCTTTCTACAGCAGACTCATCTCCCCGCAAGTTGACCAACATAAAGGTAATCTGCCATGGAAAAAGTAACTCTCAAGAAGTGTTAATTGACTCTGGGGCTGACGAAAGCCTGATGGATTGGGGGTTAGCTCATGAACTGAGACTTAAAACTGAACTTTTGTCATCCCCTTTGAAAGCCAGTGCTCTGGATGGCAAACTTCTATTTCATGTCACACACAAGACCGAACCCGTCACTATCATGATTGATGAACATTGTGAACTAATGTCTTTTCATCCGTTTAATTCTGCTCAACATCCTCTCATCCTAGGTTTTCCCTGGCTAACCAAGCATAACCCCTATGTTGATTGGTGGTCAGGTAGAATTAAGGGGTGGGGGCAGGAGTGTTCACAGGATTGTTTTAAGTATGTGGGAAACATGGCAGTCGGAGGGGTTCCTGGGGAATGTAGTACCGATCGGGTTACTAATACTCAATTTAGCCCCCAGATTTAACTTCTGTTCCTTCCTGTTACGATGACCTGGCCAAGGTATTTTGTAAAGTGAGCGCCACCTCCCTTCATCCTCATAGGCCGTATGATTGTGCCATCAATCTGTTACCTGGGGCTCCAATTCCGAAGGGAAGGTTATACTCCATCTCGGGTCCTGAGAAGGAGGCTATGAAGGAGTACATTGACACCTCTCTTCGTGCAGGTCTGATCCGCCCATCTTCCTCCCCGGCTGGGGCGGGTTTTTTCTTTGTGGGAAAAAAGGACGGATCCCTTAGGCCATGCATTGATTATTCTCCTTTAAATGACATTACGGTTAAGAACAGGTATCCGCTTCCCCTCATGGCTACTGCTTTTGAACAACTTCAAGACTCTAACATTTTTACCAAGTTAGACTTGCGTAATGCCTACCATCTGGTGAGAATTCGTGAGGGGGATGAGTGGAAGACCGGTTTTAACACACCCACAGGGCACTATGAGTATCTCGTCATGCCATTTGGTCTCACCAATGCTCCAGGAGTTTTTCAAGCACTCATTAACGATGTTTTAAGGGAGTTTTTAAACCGTTTTGTGTTTGTATATCTTGACGATATTTTGATATACTCACCTGACAAAGACTCTCATGTTCACCACGTACGTCAGGTCCTCCAAAAACTCCTGGAGAAGAAACTGTATGTGAAGGCAGAGAAATGTGAGTTTCATGCTAAGACTGTATCCTTCCTAGGGTTTATCATAGCTCCTGGTCTGATCCAGATGGACCCGGACAAAATCAGTGCGGTGGCTAAGTGGCCAACGCCAGACAACCGCAAGGGGGTGCAACGTTTTCTGGGCTTTGCAAACTTTTACAGACGCTTCATCAGAAGTTTCAGCGCCATTGCTTCTCCCCTTCATGTTCTCACGTCCCCTCAGGTGCCTTTTGTGTGGTCTCCTCTGGCCGAGGAGGCTTTCCGCCGTCTCAAGGAGAGGTTCACCTCAGCCCCCATCCTCATCGTTCCCGACCCAACTCGTCAGTTCGTGGTTGAGGTTGATGCCTCAAATGAAGGGGTGGGGGCTGTGCTGTCGCAGCGGTCCAAGGAAGACAACAAACATCCCTGCGCCTTTCTCTCCAAGAAACTCTCCTCTGCAGAGCGGAACTACGAAGTGGGGAACTGTGAGTTGTTGGCGGTTAAGATTGCTCTGGAGGAATGGAGACATTGGTTGGAGGGGGCTCAGCTCCCTTTTATAGTATGGACCGACCACAAAAATCTCGAGTACATCAGGAAGGCTAAAAGACAAAATTCTCGCCAATCAAGATGGTCTCTGTTTTTTAACCGTTTTAACTTCACTCTGTCTTACAGGCCAGGGTCCCAGAACGCCAAGCCGGATGCCCTGTCCCGTTTGTTTGACCCCGAGCCGGTTGCCAAGAAGCCTGAATCCATCCTCCCACTGAACCGTGTGGTAGGGGCAGTCACTTGGCAAATAGAATCTGTGGTGAAGCAAGCTAACGGTGAGAGCCTGGCACCTAGTGGTTGTCCGCCAAACCGTCTGTTTGTGCCTGTTACTGTACGTCCACAGGTCGTCCATTGGGCTCACTCATCACTACTCACCTGCCATCCTGGGGTCAAGAGGACCATATTCTTTATCAGGCAACGTTTTTGGTGGAGATCCATGGAGCGTGAGGTCCGGGAGTATGTGGAGGCCTGTCCTGTCTGCGCCCGCAACAAGACATCCTCCAGGGCACATATGGGGCTGCTCCGGCCGCTCCCGGTTCCCAGCCGGCCCTGGTCTGAGATTTCCGTGGATTTCGTCACTGGGCTCCCGATGTCAGAAGGTAACACCACCGTACTCACAGTGGTGGACCGCTTTTCTAAGATGGTTCATTATATTGCCTTACCCAAGCTGCCGTCTGCCAAAGAGACGGCAGAGATCATTGTGAGGGAATAATTCTGTCTTGACTCCAGGAATTTGACCCTTTCCTGCGTGTTGACATTTACGATCAGCCCTGATCGTTATCTCCCGTAAGGAACGTGATAGTGCAGCTACATGTTGATACAATACGTTTTATGACTTGATCTGGTGGAAGTAGGAGTTATAAAACTCTGAGAACGCTGGCTTCAAAGCACAGCAGGGGGTCAGAGACAGTCTCCAGGTATCAAGGCCCATCCCCAATATGTTGATTATGACTCTCTGTAAACTAGTTAAATGGTCTACCAAGACACAGGCTGATCAGAATTGACCTGGCAACCTACCCATGCAGTCAGAACCTTTGACTGCTGTGACTTGTTATGTGAATTTCTCCGGCCGATACTTGTATTAAATATCAGTGTTTGACATCAGAACTCCAGCTTTCCTCGTGTCTCCTTCATGAGTCGGTGACTCCCACTGCATTGCTACACAGAAGTTTCCTCCACAATCATGATGACTCATGTATTCCGTATCCATGGTTTCCCCAAAGATATTGTCTCAGACCGGGGTCCACAGTTCATCTCACGCTTCTGGAGCGAGTTCTGCAACCTCATCGGGGCATCAGTGAGCCTGTCATCCGGCCATCCAATGGCCAGACCGAACGTCTTAATCAGGAATTAGAGACTGGGCTCCGCTGCCTCATCTCCCAGAACCCTTCCTCCTGGAGCAGGCATCTCACATGGGTAGAGTACGCCCACAACACGCTCCCCACGGCCCCTACTGGGTTGAGTCCCTTCCAGGCTGCCTATGGGTATCAACCTCCTACCTTCCCGGATCTCGAGAAGGAGGTCACAGTCCCGTCCGCCCACGCCCTGGTTCGGCGTTGTCACCGGATCTGGTCCGGATCGGAAGCGTCGGCCAGCCCCGGAGTACAGGCCCGGCCAGAGGGTCTGGCTCTCTACCAGGGATCTTCCCCTTCATGTGGTGTCACGGAAATTGGCACCTAGGTTCGTAGGCCCATTCCCAGTGACCAATGTAATAAACCCTATCTCTGTCCGCCTTCGTCTCCCCAGGTCTCTGAGGGTTCATCCCACCTTCCATGTGGGACGACTGAAACCGGTAAAGGAAAGCCCCATGGTTCCCGCAGCCAAACCCCCTCCACCCCCCCGAATGCTCGACGGCGGCCTGGTCTATACGGTCAAGCGCCTGTTGGCGGTCCGGAACAGAGGCAAAGGGAGACAGTTCCTGGTTGACTGGGAGGGTTATGGACCAGAGGAACGCTCCTGGATCCCGTCAAGATTTGTTGAGGATCAAACTCTCATTAACCTGTTAAGCCCTGAGCCTGATTTTCATGTTTCAGGCTCGAAAATGACATTCCCAGAACAAATGACCATATCTTCCCTTCTAAAAGGGTTAAATTAATAATCTTTTTTCTCAAAGTAATGATAAACCTGTGAGTTGGATGTAGAAAAGTCAGAATCAATATAGATGTTTTTTATTTTAAAGAAAATTCAGATTGAACATGGTAAAAAACTGTAAATTATAGAAAAATATTATACAATATTTTGTACTTATAGTGAAAACTAACCTTGGATGATGGGTTAGTAGACTAAAAGCTTTATCCAAAGTACAACATATAATAAGTACCCTGTATCAAGATTGATGCAAAACAAGTGATATTTGACCTTTTTAGAGACATTTAGAAGAAAAAAAACCTCTTTTGGGGTCATTTGGGTGGATTTGACCTATATCTGGCCCCCCTTGCTCGATTTTGACATGTGACATCTCTTTCTGACCGTCAGAGCCAATAGAATCGAGGGGAAGTCCCACATAGTCCTTATTTGGTCATATCTGTTTGTTAGAGTGCCGCGTGAGTCAATACATAGGGAATAGCAGCAGCAGGTGGCTACCATTAGCAGCTAACTTTTGGTCTCCGGTTTTGCCATCAATATGGAATTATGGACTATAAATGAAAAAAATGAGATTGCCCATACTTTCTCAACCTATGGATTAACCGTTGCAGCAGCGTTTTTTCTCGTTTGAATGCCATTGAACAGTTTTATGATCAGATTGACAGCTACGGTGAGACGATGTCCCGTAAAATCTCCGTGAAGGTACGTGTTGTGATGTCTGTGTTTGCTTCCCCTGTTGTGAGTTTGTATCTTTCAGTGTTGAGGCTGGCACCGTTAGATTCTGTGTCTTTATGATCATAAACGATGTGCTGGATGTGCAGAGCTAGGATAAGTAATAAGGGAGCTTGGAGTGATTTTCGGTGCGGTAATAGGTTCGCATTTTTCGCTCGGGGCTAATTCAGAGGGTCAGTGTATGGTATGTGTGTTCTTTTTTGAAAAAGAAAAATATATTTTGAGTTTTTCCCCGTTATATGGATATAAAATATTCATAGTTTATTAAATATTAAGGTTCCTTGAGACACAGTGTCGTGAAAAAAGCCCTGAGGTCCCCGCCAGCGGGGACCTTGGGGCTTAACAGGTTAATGACTTTTTTCGCCAGCACCCTCAAGTTCCTGGGCCGTCAGGCGTCGGCCCTAGAGGGGGGAGTACTGTCATCTCACGCAAATTATGTTAGTTTAGTTAAGTGTTTTGTCTTTGTCTAGTGATTTTCCCCTTTAATTTTGAATAGTAACCTTTTCCTCTCGTTTCAGATACTCTGACCTCCCTTCCTTGTGTGTCTCCCACTCCTGTGATTGTCGACCACGCCCCTGATTGTTTCCACCTGTTCCCCATTTCCTGGTGTATTTATTGTCCTCGTCTCCCTCTGTCCTGTGCCAGTTCGTTTCGTTTCATGTGACAGTTTACCAGCGTATCAGGCCAAAAGAATCCCAAGCAGAGCTTTGAGCCACGTCTTGCCTAAGTATTTATATTTTCATGCTCCTAGTGATTTTCCTCAGTGGAGTGATTTTGTTTTGTTAGTGTTTTTTCCTCGTTAAGAGTGACTTTGTTTTGTTACTGTTTTTCCTCGTTAAGAGTGATTTTTTGTTTACCACAGTCGTTGAGCTTTTGGTTTGAATAAAACCCTTTTTGTTAAAGAACCTGTGTGAGTTGTGCATTTGAGTTCAAACCCGTTTATTCAGTTGTAACAGATACTGATTGGTTTAATGTATGTTCAATTTCAACCATCATCAACTCTTGAATCCATATGATCAGTATTCATTGTACAAAGAAAAGTTTGCATTATCATTTTTATGAATTGTATAAATTGAACTTTAAAATTTGATTAAAAATGCACTTTTATTAATTTAATTGTGAAAACCCTCAAGAAATATTTGTTTTAAAATACTATTTAGAGAAGGGAAGGTAAAACAATCTTAACAGGTTAATATAATACTTTTTTACTACAGTGTACTATAGGCGCTTTCACACCGCAGTATCTTTCCCACAAAGGTTCATCAGAACTTAGTTCATGAGAACTTAGTTCACGAGAACTCTTTAGTTCAGATCGCGTTCACACCGGAATAAGTCCCTGGGCGAGGATTAGGCAAATAGAGAGGTGAAGTCCCTCCCCTTCCGAGGGAGCTCATGGGACCCCGGAAGCGGAAAATTATACATTGAAGTCAATGGAGAGAGAAAAGTTATCTTTTGATCCCGTTTGAATTGTGCCACGAATGACACATATGATGTTTGTCAATCAAAAAAAGTCACAGTTGTAAAACTGTTGAAATATAAGACTATGAAAAATACGCAACTAGAAAGACTACAAATCCCAGAGTTGCGTAAGTGATGTCACCATTGTTTTCCTCCACTAAGAGATAGCTAAGATCAGCGCCATATAGATATCATCTATCTATATGGCATTGGCCAAGATAAGATAACTTTAACAAGATGCCTGTGTGCTTAGTACCAGGTTGTTATCATACCAGCAATGGGTCTTGCTCGTTCTTTCGCCTCCCGTCTGATGAAAGGACCAGGAGTGGCTGGATCAAGTTAGCTACCTAGCTAGTAGCTAGCACGTTAGTTAGCATTACAGCCTTGTCATTTTTATTAGCCTTAACAATAAGTAACATCAAGTAACCCAACATGTTAAACAGTAAGAGTAGTAGTCATATTTCGTGAACCCTTTGAAGAGTACTGTCACAGCGGTGTGATCATTCTATAATACACCATTTAAGCCTGGGGGAGAAATGCTAACGCTAACGCTAGCATCGGCGATCTTTTCTACTTCATGCTATCTGTACAAATGGTTGACATTAAACATTAAAAAGACCAGGCAGTTCAGAGAGAATCAAAGGCAGGCAGGCAGCTTTGCATGACATTCTTATGGACGTGTTTCATTGCGGTGATAGTGAGGTAGGGTGGCCATCCGTCCGGTTTTAGGTCGGACAGTCCGGTTTTCAAAGTCTGTGTCCGTCTGCCGGTGCAGCCTTGAGCCGGACGGTCATTTGTCCTCCTTTTGAGGTCATCCCTATTTTATACTTTTAGGGTATAACAAAAATAGACAATTATACAAAGAAATACAAAAAATAAGTTATGTGTAAGTATATACCCCCGTAAGACTTGTGGTCTTACAAATTATTGGCTGAATGCGATGTCAAATAAATATCTTGTATTTCATTGGCTAATAAACGTAAACAATTAGCCATGTGCTTTTTGACGTCACGTTCACGGCAGGGCACTGTGGCACAGAGTGACGTTAACTTTAGCCGACTAGCTCATGAGCAAACTCCACCTAGTTAGCGCACACACACACACACACACACACACACACACACACACACACACACACACACACACACACACACA